>BPLR01009380.1:0-113037 GCA_021605095.1 Caerostris extrusa | reverse complement strand
CTTAATGATCTTAATGTATTACTGTAGAATGCTTTTAAAGTAAAATATCATATAATATCCGATAAATATGATTGACTATTTAAATGTTTGTAAGAAAAAAATCCTACTCCCGACGTATCTTTTCAGATAATACTTTATAATAGGGGCAGACAAATTGTATTTCCGAGACAATTGTATTATTTGTAATTATTTTGAAATAGTATTTTGAATAAAAAGATATTTTATTGATTTTCCCATTCTGTTATTTTTTTCAATGTTTGTTTGCGATACTCTCTTCACGAGAAATTGCAACAGATTCATTATCTGCCAATGCAAAATGCTTAAATTGCAATGTGAAAGATTCGTGCGCACTAGCAAAGATTCAGCGAAAACTTGTGTTTGTTTTGCGCGCTACATGAATGTTGTTCAACATGAAAACTGACTTCACCATTCATTTTCTAAATCACAGTGTAAGTCACACCTCAATCTCATTCTGGTGCCGGGCGATCAGAGATATCACGCATAGGATCTGTGTGTGCAGGGTCCGAAGGAGTGACATCAATATGGGGATAATTAGATTCATAGCTTTTATTTGCGCTATTTAATCTTAAATGTTCATTGAAATGTAATACAAAAACGAAAATTTTATAATTTTTTGTGGTATTTCAATTTCTATAGCTTTTCACTTCTGTCTAAAGTGCTGTATTGTCCGAATATGCATCGTGTTGAAAATTTTATGCCGATTGTCGATATTTATTTACTCTAAAGCAGTGTAATGAATAAAGTGTTTTTCGGATAGGATCGATAAAACTATTTAAAATGACATGGAAACATTATCACAGAGTTGTGAATAATACTAACTAAATGGATTGAAATCAAATCAATTGAATTGAATCCATTTGAATCAAATTCTGAATCAAAAGTTTGTTGGATCAAAAAAACAAAATCTACAATTTGCAATGCAATATACAGTGAGTGTAAAAAGTATTCGTACAGTACGACAATTGATTTAAAGAGATCCATTCATAAAAATTATAAACCTAAATTCCATTTTAATTAATTATTATAAATATATAATAGAACATATTTTCACTAGTTTCATGTGAAATTGACACAAAAATAATTTTATACATGAATAAATATTTACAAAACTGAAACAATTCAATATCTTGTGGTGTAAAAAGTATTCGTACACTAAAAAAGAAATGCAAATTTTTTTTTTTAGTTATTTTGTGATTGGTTTAGCCGTTATGATGTAGTTAATTGACGTCATCTTGTAAGTTACTTAAAGGTTCTTCAGTGGAAATTTTTAATGTAGTGAGAAACTAGAAATTCTGTAATGGGTCGTAAAAGTAAAAAGACAAGTGTTTCCGAAAGAGAACTGATTTTAAAGCTCCGTAAAAATGGTAATTCGTACAACAAGATTTCTGATCTGGTCGGTAGACCCCGTTCAACTGTGCAGTCAATCATAAAAAGTTTGCTGCCACTGGAAAGGTTCAAACAGTTCTCGTACTGGGTGATCATGTCTGTTGACATCATCTGACAGATGGTTTCTGGTACGTTCATTAAAGACGGATCCCAAAATAAGTGCTCTTATATTAACATCAGAACTAAAGAACATGGGAACGACAGTCTCCGTAATTACTGTTTGAAATGCATGCAGAAATGAAGGTTTCCATGGCCGTGTTGCGAGACGAAAATTCTTTTGAAGAATCGGAAGCTGCGATTGTCTTTTCGCCAAGCAATACGTTAATGAAAGTCCAAATTTCTGGAAAAAGATTATCTTTACAGACGAAAGTAAATACAACATATTTGGGTCGGACGGGAGACGAATGGTATGGGAAAGCGCAATACAGAAATGCATCCTAAGAAATTAGTGCCAACAGTGAAACATGTGGGTGGAAATCTGCTTGTTTGGGGTTGTATGAGTCATTCTGGGGTGGGCAAATTAGTCTTTATTAAAGGCATTATGAATCGTCAACTTTATATTGACATTTTAAAAATAATTTAGGACCTAGTGCAACAAAAAATGGGCTTGAATGGTGATTACGTTTTCATGCATGATAGCGACCCCAAGCACACAACCCGAAACATAAGGCTCTGGATACTATAGAGTACTACAAGGCTTCATGAAATTTCCTCCTCAATCGCCGGACCTCAACCCCATCGAGAATTTAAGGGACGTTCTTGATAAAAATATTAGATCCAGACATATTTCTAATAAAAATGATTTGGAATCGGCTCTTAATCAAGAATGGGACGCCATATCTAGCTCAATAACAGCAAAATTGGTGGAATCGATGCGAAAGAGACTCAAGGCAGTTATTCGAGCTAAAGGATATCCTACAAGGTATTAGCTGAAATATTATGATTGTATAGGCCAATATATGCCTGATGTACGAATACTTTTTACACCACAAGATGTTGGATTGTTTCAGTTTTGTAAATATTTATTCATGTATAAAATTATTTTTGGTGCGCCTTCTCTTGGTGTGAACGATCATATGGATTCGAAGCTCATGCTTTCGAGAGAAGTCCTTGCTGCATATTTCGCATACGTGAGTTTTATTTCCCTCGTGAATTGCTAAATGTTGTTTTAATTCCCTTTTTCTGAGAAATCTCTTGTTGCAGATATCGCACGCATGAGGCTTCGTTCCCGAGTGGCAAAGCAGATGCTGTTTTAATTTATTTTTCTGTACAAATCGTTTTCCACAACTATTACAAGAAAAAAAAAAAAATTTCTTTCACAGTTGGCTCACTTTCATCCATTACTTGATGCTCTTATCAAAATACTCTATTCACAAAAGAAAAAAAAAAAATGTTCAACTTCTACTATAATGCTATAAAAAAATTCCTTTAAATACCCTCATGTAAATTTTCTGAAAGATAACAATTGTCCTTCATTTCACTTCATAATTGCAATTGTCCAATCACCAACAAATTAAAAAACCATCCGTATTCCTATATTTGAAAAAGGGATTCATTCAAATAGAATTCCGTGGAAATTAGTCCCAAGTAAAATGGAAATGTTCCAAGAAGGAATGGAATTTCCTAAAAACTCGACGATTGTTGACCTCCTATTAGTGTGAAAGGTAGATGGTAGAATAGAAGACCAAATGCATGTGTTTGCAAATACAAAACTGACATTTATCTATGAAAGCGTTTTAATTAGGGAAGGTCTTCAATGATCCACATTGTTATTTGTATGCATTATGTTCTTTTCTTCAATGGTGCTACAGCCCATGGTGAGCCGAGGCCGTCTGCCTACTGGCAGAGTTCGAGACAGGAGGTTTTCTTTTCAGGTCAGGTTGGTCAAACCTACGCGCAACGATCTGCAGTCATATGAGAATGGGGGCCTGCTGGAGTTCGGTACCGCACGTTTCGGGTTCGAATCTCGGGGGTGCCATGGATGTTTGTAGTGGTTTGGAATCCATTTTAAGCCGTAGGTCCCGGTCTCATATGATGGTACAACGTCAAAGTCCCCAATTAGATTTCTTCTCGCTCACATCATTCCCAAACTGTATAGGCCATTCAGCCCAGGCGCAGTGATGTGGTGTGGTGTTGTTATGAAACCGAAACCTACCGTTTAAAGTGGATTCAGAACCACTACAAACATTAATGACAATTCTACACGAACCCGAAGCCCGTGGCACCGAGCGGCAAAGCGCTAGTCACTCGACCATCGGGCCTCCCATTATGTTACAGTAATCGAACATTCGACAAGTAAGCCGAAACAGATTCTTGGCTGCTCCACAAATAAGTATTATTGGTTTTTTTTTAACCAGAATTAAATAACCAGATTCTCTCCATTGAGATTGAGGAGAATCAGAAGAGAGTGCACGCATCGACTTTTAGAGTGGTGTAAGAATGCCACTTTGCTTTTATATTTGAAAAAGAAATTTTCACCAATCATGTTTTTCGCAGAGATTCATACCAAATGTTCTCAGAATAAATCAGAGGTTTCCGGACATATGGATGTACAAAAAATGGCAGAGGAAAATAAAGCTGGGGGATGAAAGAGAAACTCTCGACACCGATCTTAGTACGAAGAGCAAATAACATCAAATCATGATAAGAAGTAAAAATAGTTTTGATAATTAAAAATTTTTTTTATCTTCATAGTACAGGTAACAGTGGTAACATTATCTTTTAAAGCCTAATATAAAAAAAAAATTTGTAAGCTACTGTAGCTGATTGATTTAGCTACTCCCTTTAGTGATAAAAAATCATATTTAAAAACAACTACTGCTACTCCTAGCTTCACGGGGGTCTGGTGGCCAACTGGCTAGCGTTCTGACCTTTGGTGCTGCAGGCATCAAGTTCGAATTCTGGCGGTGGCATGGATGTTTGGAAGATCTGATTTCATCCTATTTTCGCATCAAGTCTAACGTGATTGCTAGATTTTTTCGCTATATACACAGTCCAGTCACATTAATGTGACCACCTGTCAAAAGCCAGAATAGACACTCTTGTATATTCTGGCTTTAGGGTGAGTGGTATTAGGTGGAATTCATTATATACACTCCACTGCAAGGTGCTGCCACCTGCCTTTTGTGATGGGTTATTTCACGTTGACGTCGAAAGCAGGTGGTGGTCCCATTAATGTGACTGGACTGTGTAAAATAATTATTAGGGGATTAGTATATACAGTTTTGGCCAATCTGATGCATTTCTTCTCACCCCCTTTATTCATCAATTCCAACATAAAATCATCCAGATTGCCTATGGCCATCGTTAAAGAAAAGCACTAAAGCTTCCTTTTCGCCGTCGCTGCTCAACATTCGATTCTATACAGCAGTTCATTGTTCACTTTTCTTTTTCCAATAGCTACTTTTTCAGAAGAATAATTTTCAGTTCCGTAATTTCCGAGCTTGTTTTCATTCAGTGGATCATAAAATGAGGCCGCATGTGTTTTCACTGACTCATTTTCGCGCTTTATTTGCAAGCTACTCTACATTTTAATTTCACCGATAAATAATCTATATTGTTTTGGCGGCCTGGACTTTGGTACCACAGGCTTCAGATTCAAATCTTGATCGTGGCATGGATGTTTGTGAGGGGTTCGGAATCCAAATTAAATTGTAGGTGCCTGTCTAATGAGCCCAACGTCTGCATAAAATGACAGTAGAGCGACAAACCAAATCTTTATTGTTTTGCGACATTTACTTTTAAAAAGGATGCATGAATTTTATTTTAGTGTAATACACTTATTTTTATTTTTATCACTTTAACTCATATTGTTTTCAGAAGTTTTATTACTTACTTGTGTAATAGGTCTTATATAATGTTTTTTAAAATAATAGAGAGTTTTTGCATACCGTATTTTGGACGTCCCTTAGCTTTTTCTCCCTGGCGCGCATGCTCATAGGAAGTTGCGCATGGGTATCTGTAATCATGTTTCCTATGAGCATGCGCGCTAGGGAGAAAAAGCTAACGGAGGTTCAAAATACGGTATGCAAAAACTCTCTAATGTCTTCATGGTTCAGTCACTAACAATTCAAAAGTGAATGAAGTTAATTATTATTATTATTTATTTTTTCTTGTCCAATGGGTTTTGGAGTTCTTTTCGTTCTTGAATGATTCAGATAATTGTTGCAATTTCCATTGCTTCTCTTCTGCTCTTTTCGCATTATTATTTTTACCCTCTTCTTATTCAGTTTCATTGGGTCTTTACAGAAATTCTCCCACATCACTCCCAACGTGTAAACGGCATCTCAACTCTAAATGATTAATTTGGTGTTTTGTAGCAGTCAAAGTAGGAATGGATTTTCTTAATTGGGACTTTAATTACTGAAGACAGCAGCTAAATGAAAAGCATTAAAATAAATTATTTTTATCCATTTGATTTTAGAAAAAAAGTAACGAATTCAAGGAATTTTACAATTAGACAGACACTTTGCTTGAGAGTACTATTTAATGTATACTTTTTTACCGATATAAAATCCGCATCTCTTTCTCATTGCGGTAGTTATCTGGATGCATGCACACACTTGATTCCCCTCGATCTCAACAGAAAAGTTTCTGGCCGACATATTTATAGTGCCTATCCGGTCGCGACAAGAAACTTTCGTGGCACACTTGTTGAGTTGCGAACCTACAACACATTTAAAATATAGTTGAGTTTCAAACCTATAACTAGAAAATATGATCTGGGTAATTGTAAGCTGTTCCTAAGTAAAAGGCCTTAAAAGGTAAAAGGAAAGGTCCATTTTGTATTTAAAAATATTAATTTGCATATTCTACCTTTAACATCTAATTCGTGGTTAATAATGCTACAGTTTTGAAAATCCCCTTTTTTTTTTTTTATGAGAAGCTTATTTCTGTATGACCAAGAAAAGGCTATTTGGGTGAATCCCTTTTTTAAATACAGAAGTACTACGACTTCTTTAATTGCTGGCATTTTGACAATTATAATAATGAAATGAAGTGAAAGAATATTTGCTATTTGCCAGCTTATTTAAAGGAAACTATCACCCCTATATATAAAAATCCCTTCGCCCTCATTGCAGTAATTGAAAGGCTTTTTTCTCCATGTGAATCGCGTATTTTGATCAAAGCGGAAAGTAATGGCTCGACCTGCTGGACCGACTCCGAAAGAAAACAATTTTTCATGTGATATGTGCGGAAAACGTTTTACTCGGAAAAGTAATTTGAACCGGCATTTGCTTTGCCACTCGGGAACGAAGCCTCACGCGTGCGACATCTGCGACAAAAGATTCCTTGGAAAGCACCATTTAAAAGAACATCTTCAAATTCACGAGGGAACTAAAGCTCACGTGTGTGAAATATGCAAAAAAGACTTCATTCGGAAAAATGAGCTTCGAAGTCATATGGTTGTTCACACCAAAATAAAAACGTATAAATGCAGTTTGTGTGAGAAAGTTTTTGGACACTCTTCAACTCTGAGGCTACATTTGAGGACTCACACGAAGGAGAAGCCTCATTCCTGCGAGTTGTGCAACAAAGCGTTTTCTCAAAAGGGTGGTTTGCAAAGACATTACCGCGTCCATACCGAAGAAAAGCCATACGTTTGCGAAACATGCCAGAAGAGGTTTTCACAGAAATTTAATTTATTGCGTCATAAGAAAATTCATACAAAGTAAGCAGGCGAAAAAATTTTCTACAGTTCTTTTTCTCAAAAAAGTCTTTTTAACGTGATTTCCAGAAGATTGTACTTTTTCGATTGTACTTTTGCGGAAAAAGGAATTATTCGTTTGCATTTCATATTGTGTATTGTCTTTAATATTTTACTACAAAACATCATTCTTTTAATCATAAGTGTTCATTTTTATCTTGTATTTATCAAGTTTAAATTTCACTTTAGACTACAGATTATGGAGCAAAGAAAGTGTTTTATATTTTACAAAGTTTTCTGGATGGTTAATAATAAATGGTGCGTTGCCTTTTCTATGTAAATTAAATTGGGTTTGAGCAATGTTTGCTGAACTGTATTGAATATAATTTTAGGTTTTTTTATTGATATATTGTTCTAATAATTAATGTATGACTTTTTAACGAATTTTCAATATGTATGCATTTTTAAATTTTTAACTTCAATTTTATAAATATAACATTCTGAAATTTTTTCCAAGATTTTTAAAAAATGAATTTTATTCACTTAATGACTTTCATGTATTACTATAGAATGTTTGTTAAGGTAAAATATATTATATAATGTTTGCTAAATATAACTGAATGATATTTTTTAAATTTTTTTTAAGAAAACTCCTACTCCTGACGACTGTTTTCACGGAATGTTTTATAATAGGTTGCAGAAAGATTGTATTTCGAGATAATTGTATTATTTGCAATGATATTTTAAATAAAGACATTTATTGATTTTACCAGTCTGTTATTTCTTCAATGTTTGTTGTAATAATTTCTTCACTGGAAATTGCAACCGATTCACTTGTCTGCAGTTGCTCCAATTGCAATGTGAATGATCCGTGCACACTATCACTGCAAGATTCATCAAAACCATTTTGGGTTGTTGGGTTTGTTTTTCGCTCTACATGAATGTTGTGCAACACGAAAACTGACTTTCCACTCGTCTTGCAACGTTTCACCGCAATCTCGTTCTGGTGCCGGGCTATCGGAGATATCGCTGATCAGATCTGTTTGTGTTCGGGATCCGAAGAAGTAACATTAATATGAGAATAATTGGATTCATAGCTTTTTCTTTCGTTATTTAATTTTAAATGTTCCTTGAAATATAATACAAGAACGAAAACTTTATCATTTTGGGGATATTTCGATTTCTACAGCTTTTCCCCATCGATCTTAAGTGCTGTATTGTTCGAATGTGGATAGTGTTGAAAATTTTATGTCGATTGTCGAATGATATTTATTTGCATTAAAGCAGCATAATGAATAAAGTTTTTTTTTTTTTCGGATATGATTGATAAAACTATTTAGAAGGACGTGGAAAATCATTTTCACAGAATTGCGAAGAATACTTTTTGACAAAATGAATTCAAAACAATTCAATTTTGAGTCAAAAGTTTGCAGGATCAAACAACGAAGTCTACAATTTACAATGCGTATATTGTATGTATAAAATTAACATATCATTTAACCTAATTCTATGTGATCATTAAAAATGTAACTTTATTCTAAAAAAGCGCTACAGGCATTGCTATGATTAAAAAAAAAGTCATTATTTAAGTAACAAAATTGGAAATAAAATGTGTTCAAATCGTTAAACAGAATAATATTGTATTTTGAGTTGTATACTGTGAATGTACTTATAAAATTACTTTGAAAAGTATGTATTGAAAATGACAGAATTATTTTCTGAATGAACTTTACACGTGAAATATATTTTATTTAAGAAAAGCTTGTTTTATTACTTTGATATAGTTGAATTTTGCAAGTTGATAAATTTACGGAAAGTCAACATGAGTAGGTTTTAAATTTAAATTCAAGTTTAACTCTAACCTGAAACGTTTTACTTGAGGTTTTTTTTTTTTTTTTTTTGTTCACTTCGATCATTTTAATGTGAAATGAAGTTTTCATGTAGATTACAACACTCTCTCCATGCGCTTTATGAATTAGTATTCTCCAACCGACGATTCTTGGTTCGAAAGTTGATAAGGCTCCTAACCAAAAGCTTTTATCGAAGGTTTTATTCCGAGAATGGGCTATAAAAACGTGTAGGAAGGAAAGTCCTGTTTGCTGTATTTGTAGAGGAGGGGTTAAAGACCTTACACATCGGAATGTTTGTTCGAAATGACTCAAGAACAATACGAATGCAATGTAGTATCGCCTACATGACTCGTCCTACACCCTGGGAACGATGAAAGTGCTATTTCTCTTCCGTTGGAGAGGCAAATGACTTTGATGAAAGAGCAGAATATTAAAAAAAACCATAAACTAAAACGATATGCTTTATAGATTACATTTATAAATAGAGAACTATATTAGTAGCATGATAACAAAGTTAAACAACTGCAGTATGATTTTTTTTTAGTTGAAATTAGTTCATTTCACTGTCAGCGCTACTATGTATCATTTCCTCAAAACAGTTCACAAGAAAAATAATAAATTAAAACGAAAATTTCGATGCGAATTTAATTTTTAAATAATATAATAAAATTAATTATTTTAAAATGGTATATCCATAGTGAAAATAGTATTAATTCGAAAAAGGAATTTCGAAACTCTTTTCCAATTTTATATCATACTAGCGGAATTGCCCCTTTACAGTTTGGGAAGGATGTGGGTGAGAAGTCTGATTGATCTCCGTGACGCTATACGGTCCTATGAGACCGAGACCTACGGCTTAAAGTGAATATCGAACCAGTACAAACATCCATGTCACTGCCCGGACTCGAACAAGAAACCAGTGACAACGAGCGCCTGTTGGCAGCATCAGGCTCGGCCGCCATATATTTTCTCAATTGTGATCTTGATCACTGAAGGCAGTAGCTAAATGAATAGCCTTAAAACAAATTATTTTACTTGCTTGCTTTAAAAGATAATAATATTAATGATAATAATAATACTTGTAATACAAAGATGAAAATGTCCTTTGAGGTATGAAATTAATTTTCACCTTCTGTGTTTAGTTTCTTACTCTTCTTCCCCTTTCATTGTTTCTCTCTCTCTCAGCCTTTGAGTCTCCGCGTGTCCTGAAAACTTCAATTCATTTTGCGGAGATTTGGATTTTATTTGGTAGGAATCTCCTCGAAAACATGCTAGGTGAAAATTTGTTGTTAGTATTTAATACGAGAAATGGTTACGTTTTAATCGTCATCAGTTTGACTTTAGAAAAAGTAATGAATTCAAGGGATTTTAGGATTAGGCTTCAGTGTACTTAATGCATATTTTTATACAGATATAAAATCCTCATCCCTTTCCATTGTAGTATTATCTGGATGCATACACACAGTTCTTACCCTGCTTGATCTCAACAGAAAAGCTTTCTTGCCTACAATTTATAGTCTTGATACTGTAGGGTTCAGGTTCGAATCCTGGCGGTGCCATGGACATTTGCGAACTCGTACCCTCTGGCACCGAGGGGCAAAGCGCTAGTCACTTGACCACCAGGCGCCCCATTATGTTATAATAATCGAACATTCGACAAGTAAGCCAAAATAGATGCTCGGCTGTTCCAGAAATAGGCATTATAGATTTTTTTAACCAGAATGTCTTTCCACTGAGATCGAGGAGAACCAGAAGTGAGTACACGCATCGACTTTTTTTATAGTGGTTTAAAAAAAAATCCATTTTGCTTTTATATTTGAAAAAGACAATTTAACCGAACCTGTTTTTCGCAGAGATTCATACCAAATGTTCTCAAAATGACTCAAAGATTTCCGGACATAAAGATACGCAAAACAAGACAACGAAAATAAGCAGGGGGATGTTATACACTCAATTTTGTTTTTACACGATTTTTAACACGAATTAGAAAAACAATTTGATTCCCTTTTACGCGACTTATTTTTATCGAACGTGATCGATCCAAATTCTAAGAAGAAAATTTTGCTTTACTTCTATTTTTATAACTGCGACATTGGAGACGAGGATTGTAATGCGATTTCCATGTGTGGGAATTCCCCGAATTTGATAACCTGAATATGGGGTTGTCTGCTTTCTCTGCATTTCTCATTTGATGTTCAAAGGGTAAAGTACCTTTTTTGATGTCTAGAAATATATTATTATATATTTCAGATATTTTAATATATATATAACAGTATTAAAATATATAATAAATATATTATATATTTTGATACTGTTTTATTAACTGTAACAAATATTTTTCACTAGCACTTACATTTTTCTTTCTAATGCAGCTGGCAAACACTTAGGGAGTTGTCTTGGTTGCCTTAATGCAAGCGCTGCACCGACGTGATTCACTTAGCACGACTCAGGAGGTGCGTGTAGCTTGAAGATAGCTACGGACGCGGAGTGACACTAGCCCCGGAACGCTCTACGATTCTGTTAGACCGGAACCGACGACTTAATGTGGATTTCGAACCCCCTACAAACATCCATGGCAGGACCGGGACTCAAACCCGATACCTGTGGTACCGAGTGCCAGAGCGCTGGCCATTCAAGTCCCTATAGCCCTTATACAATGGTGCATAATTCAGCTATAACAAAAGCGAAAAGGAAAGCGATATCTCGAGCGGCTTTCACTATTAGACAGGAAATTTGCTTGAATGTACTTAATGCATATTTTTATACCGATATAAAAACCGCATCTCTTTCCATTGTAGTATTATCTGGATGCATGCGCACACTTCTCATCTTGCTTGATCTCTAAAGAAAAGCTTTCTGGTCGATAAATTTATACAGGCTATTCCCGGTCTTTACAAGAAGCTTTCGTGGCTAACTAGTTGAATTTCGAACCTGTAACGCAAGTGATAGAAAATATAATCTGGGTCTTTGAAAGATGCTCCTAAATAAAAAGCCTAGATACATAAAATGTTCTTTTTGTATTTAAAAATATTAATTTGCCCCTTCTGTTGTATCTTCTAACTTTTACATAATACTAACTTAATCGGTGGTTAATAATTTTCGAGTTTTAGAGAATTCTATTCCGTTTTGGAACATTTATGAAAAGCTTTTATCTGTATGTCCAAGAAAATCCTATTTAGATTAATCATATTTTTAAATATAAAAATACTACAACTTCATTAATTGCTGGCAGTTAGATAATTATAATAATGAAATGAAATGAAAGAAATTTGATATCTGTCACTTATTTAAAGGAACATATTTACACAAATATAAATATCACTTTGCTCTCATTGTAGTAATTAAAAATTTTTTTTTTTACCCTGTGAATGGCGTATTTTGTTAAAAGCATTAAGCCATGGCTCAGTCTGGTGGACCCACTATGAAAGAAAATGTTTTTTTGTGTGATATTTGCGGAAAACAATTTGCACAGAAAGGGAAATTACAACAGCATTCACTTTGCCACTCGGAATCGAAGCCTCATGCGTGTGACATATGCCATAAAAGATTTCTTAGAAAAAGCATTTTAAAAGAGCATTTGAAAATTCACGATGGCAAAAAAATTCACGTGTGTGAAATATGTAAAAAGGACTTCTCTCGAAAGAAGGATCTTCAAAGACATATGGTCGTTCATACCAAAGAGAAAGTATATACAGTGGGCCACAAAATTGAGTATACACCTTAGAAACTTAGAGACTTTTTGCAATTACAAATTAAATATTGCTTTAAGATGATTGAATTTTTTACCTTATATACTTTAGTCTATGCTTTACCGTACTATACTTATAAAATTGTTACGTTTATTTATTTTTTTTACGAAAAAAAAAAATAATAGATCTGAGACGAGAGGAAAAACAACACCACAAAAATAAGTATACACATTTATTAATTTCCTTTTAACATACAAATTAATATTTTTTTTTGCGTAACCTATTGCTTGAATTACAGCTTGTAATCTTCTGGACATAGATTCTACTAGTGTTTCAGTGGTTTCAACAGAAATTTTAGCCCATTCTTCTCTCAGAACCTTCTTGAGAACTTCCTTGCTTGTGATTTCGTGCTCATGTACAACTTTCTCTAATTGTGACCACGTCATCGAAATGACGTTTAGGTCTAGAGACTGGGCTGGAGTGTGTAATTGCTTCTTGCAATGGTACAGCAAGTATAACTGCCCAATCTTCGCTGTATGCTTTGGGTCGTTGTCCTGCTGGAATATGAAGCTTCACCCCAAGCCCCAACTTACTGGCCCTTTTTTTTCAAGTTATCATTTAAAATCCCCAAATATACATGTTTGTCCATAATACCATCAATAAAAGCAAGCTCTCCAACTCCTCCAGCCGACATACAACCCCAAACGAGGACAGATCCACCTCCGAACCTGACTGTCTTAATGGTGTTTTTAGGTGCCAGTGCTTTCCCAGCTACTCTCCATATTTTAAATCGTCCATCGCTTTAGTAAAGATTAAACTTACTTTCATCAGAAAATATTACAGTGTTCCAGAAAGAAATAGGCTTTAAACGATGTTCTTTGGCGAAAATCACTCTCTTTTGTCTATTCACATACTTGATGAGTAGCTTTCGTATTGGTGTATGGCCATGAAACCCATATTGGTGAAGGGTACGTCGAATTGTTTCAACTGAGATCTTTTTCCCGATTGTAGAGGACATCGATAAAGCTAGTTTAGAGGCACTCACCCTCGGATCTTTCCTTACTGAGTGAATGATCTTTCTTCTTCGCTGTAGTACTCAGTATTTCTTTACGTCCTCTTCCAGGAATATTGGCTACATATCCAGTTTTTTTATACTTCTGTAGTATTTTTGGACACAACCATGAGTTACGCCAATCAAAGAAGCGATTTATCGAAGAGATTTCCCGTCTTTCGATCATTTTACAACCAATAAATGCTCAGATTCAGTAGTTTCTCTACGAGAGCTCATTTTACGATTTTTAATGAGAAAAATACTATTTAAAAAGCGTTGAAGTGCAATAGCACGTGTTATAAGCAGCAGCTACTCCTGAAACTCTTTAAAGAAAATTTGAAACTAAAAAAAGTGGTGGCATAATTTACAAATATAAGAAGTGTATACTCAATTTTGTGGCATGGTTTTCTATCTTTTCTTCGAATCGCTTAACTTTTTCGTAATAAATAAGTTAACTATAGAATTGTGTTATTATAGGATGGTAAAGCAGAGGTTAAAGTATCTAGGATAAAAAAAATTTATCTATTTAAATCAATATTTAATTTGTAATTGGAAGAAGTCTAAAAGTTTTAGAGGTGTATACGCAATTTTGTGGCTCACTGTAAGTGCAGTATATGTGAGAAGGCTTTTGGACATGGATCAACTCTGAGGCAGCATTTGAGAACTCGCACCCAAGAGAAGCCTCATTCCTGCGAGTTGTGCAATAAAACGGTTTTCTCAGAAGCCTCACTTGCAAAACCATTACCGCGCCCACACCGAAGAGAAGCCACATGTTTGCGAGGTGTGTCAGAAAGGATTTCCCCAGAAACCTAACTTAACAGTTCACATGCGTACACATACCAAAGAAAAGCCATACGTATGCAAAACGTGCCAGAAGAAGTTTTCACAAAAATTTAGTTTAACTGCTCATTTGCTTACTCATTCGGAAGAAAAGCCCTTAGTGTGTGATGTATGCCGAAGAGGGTTTTCTCAAAAAACCAATTTATCTCGTCATAAGAAAATTCAAACACAGTAAAAATGCTAAAAATTTTCTGCAGTTTTTTATCACAAAATCGCTATTTTTCTTTTTTTTACATGATTTCTAGAAGATTGTACTGTCTTGACAAATTCGGAAAAATTAATTAATCGTATGCATTTCAAATTACGTATTGTCTTTAATATTTTATTGCGAAAAATCCTTTTAATTTTTAGTGTTCATTTTCATCTTGTATGTATTAAGTTTAAATTTCCTTCAGACTACAGAATGTGTAGTACAGAAAGTATTTTAGGTTCTGTAAAGTATTCTGATTAAGAATAAACGATTTGCAGCCTCTTCTGTGTAAATTAAATAGATTTGCTGAATTACGTTGCAATAGAATTTTAGCAGTTTTTATTGATATATTATTCTAACAACCAATAATTAAAGTATGAGTTTTAAAAGGATTTAATATGTACATAAATGAATTTTTATCGTCACTTTTATAAATGTAATATTCTGAAATTTTTATTCCACAGTTTTAAAAGTACATTTTATTCACTTAATTTCACTGCCTATATGTATTACTATAGAATGTTTTTAAAGTAAAAACATATCATATAATATCTGTTAAATGTAATTGGTTAATTTAATTTTTTAAAATTTTTGTATTTTTTTTAAAATTTTTAAATTAATCTTACTCATGACGACTCTTTTCAGAGAATTTTTTATATTATACCGAAGAAAGATTGTATTTCGAGACCATTCTATTATTTGTATACAAGTTGTAAATATTTTAAATAAAGATATGGATTCCTTTTTTCTATTCTGTTATTTCTTCAATGTTTCATGTATTACTTTCTTCACAGGAAATTGCAACCGATTCAGTTACCTGCCCGTGCGAATTACACAAATTGCAATGTGAATGATCCATGAACACTCTCGCTGCAGGATTCATCAAAAACTTGTTGGGTTCTTTTTCGCGCTACATGAATGTTGTACAACATGAAAACTGACTTTGCCGCTCATCTTCTGAGTCTTGCAAAATCACACCGCAATCTTGTTCTGGTGCCGGGCTATCGGAGATATCACGGATCAAATTTGTTTGTGTACGGGACCCGAAGAAGTAACATTAATATGCGAATATTTAGATTCATAGCTTTTGTTTCATTATTTGATTTTAAATGCTCCTTGCGAATAATACAGCAGCGAAAACTGTATACTTTTTGTGATACTTCGATTTCTATAGCTTTTTATCTACCTTAAGTGCGGTAGTGTTTGAATATGCATCGTGTTGAAAATGTTATGTCGATTGTCTAATGATATTTATGCTAAAGTAATTTAATGAATAAATATCTTTTCTAATAGCATTTACAAAATTATTTAAAATGACATGGGGAAACATTATCGTAGAATTGAGAAGAATACTTTTTAACCAAATAGATTCAATTCAATTTTGAATCAAGTTTGCTTGATCAAGCAAAAAAATTCCACAATTTGCTATACGCATATAAAAAATTAACACGTGATTTAACCTAATTCTATATAAGCATTAAAAATGTAACTTAATTCCAGTAAGGTGATAGGGGCATTGTTATAATAGCCGTTATTGAAGTAACAAAAGTATAAATAAAATGTTTTCAAATTCTTTAATAGGATAATATTGCATTTAGGGTTGTATACTGTGAATGTACTTGTAAATTATTTTGAAAAGTGTGTATTGAAAATGACAGAATTATGTTCTTAATTCAATACGCGAAATACATTTTAATTTAGAAGACGCTAGATTTCTTATATTTTGCTATATTTGAGTTTTGCAAGTGGATAACATTCGAAAAATCAACAAGAGCAGGTTTTAAATTTAATTCAAGAGTAGCTCTAATCTGAAAAAGTTTAACTAATGTTAAGAAAAGTTAATTATATAAGTAATGAAAAGTTAATTATATAAGTTGGGCTGAAAAGTTCATAGGCTGACACATAGATGGCTATAATAATATTAAATCCATATGATTTTTAGTTAGCCCTAATCTTCAAAAGATACGTGTATAAATTTGACAGCTGTTGCACTATTAGTATGTGAATTAGAGCATTTTTAGTGAAGTCATATCATTTTTAGTGTTCATCACGTGCAGTCCACTCGGCTGACTGTCGATTGGACTCCGGTGTGAAATGATGGAGCCATGTTTCATCCATTGTCACATATTGACGCAAAAATTCGGGTTTATTACGATTGAACAGCTCCAAACACTGCTTAGAATCATCGATTCGTTGTTGTTTTGAGTCGATTGTGAGTTCGCGCGGCACCCACTTTGAACTGTGTTTTTCGCATATCCAAATATTCATTCACGGCATGTCAACTTCACTTCAACTCAATCAACTTCACTTTACGGTTATCAGAAATTATTTTGTGGACTTTTTTTTGATGTTTTAGTCGGTAACAGCCTCTTTGGGGCGTCCCCCTGCGTGTATCGTCCTCGGTGCTCATTTCGCTTCGTTTAAATTTAGCAAACCACTTCTCTACGGGTGATTTTCAGGGTGCAAAGTTCGAATAATGTTTATGAAACCAAACCTTGGCTTCAATAGTATTTGTTTTCGCCAAAAGCAATACTTTATTAACACACACGAAATTCCTTTTTATCCATTTTTCAAACTAACAAAAGTTGCTTCACTAAAAATGCTATAACTCGCATACTAATAGTGCAACAACTGTCCAATTTATACACGTGTCTTTTGAAAGTTAGGGCTAACTAAAAATCTTATGGATTTAATACTAGTACCGCCGTCTATGTGTCAGCCTATGAACTTTTCAGCCCAACTGTTACATATTATATTTATAAAGATTTTTGTGTTAAACTTACGTCTTGTATATCAGTTTAATTCGTATTGTTTTCGGAAGTTTTATTACTGACTTGAGTCTTGTCTTATGTGATATTTTTCTAAAATAATGTCTTCATGGTTCAATCACTGAAAGGTCAAAAGTGAATTATTATTTATTTTTCTTATACAAAGGATCGCCTTTGGGGTTTCTTTTATTCTTGCATGATTCAGATAATTGTTGCGATTGAAAATTTAAACTAAATAATTATTTCGTTATTAATTATTATTTAATTATTTATAATTAACAATACACAGTATATTTTCCGAAAATGTAGATTTTATGTGGATTTAGATTTAACATTTCTTTTTCAAATATGAAAGTGAAATAACTTTATTTTGAACCTTTGATGTTTAAAGTTTGTCATAAGGGAATGAATTGAAAGATTAATTTGCTTAATGGACAGAAATTGGAGGAGAGCGCTTAAGGCATATATTTTACTATCATTATATAAAAACAGCTTCTCTTTCTCATTGCATTAGTTATCTGGATGCTTGCACCTTCTTTTGATTCTCCTCGATCTCAACAGAAAGATATTCTGGTTTCCAGCTTTATAGTGCCTATTCCCGGCCTATGCAATACATTTTTTTGTTTACTTTCGATCACTATAACCTAATGAATGCAAATTGTGATCTGGGTCATTGAAGGTCGTTCTTATTTAAAACGCTTTTAAAGATAAAATGTCACTTTTGTATTTCCAATCATTAATTTATCCTTCTGTTCATTCATCTACCTTTCACACATAATAGGTGGTTATTAATCCTCGAGTTACAGAATAATCAATCTCTTTTTAGAATACTTATATTTTATTTGGAATTTACCACCACGAAAGCCTGTTTGGATGAATCACTTTTTTTCAAAAGAAGGAATACTGCGGCAATTTTTATTTGCTTGCAATTTGCAATCACGAAACAAAGTGAAGGAAGTTTGTTCTGTGTCAGTACTGTTATAGTAGATTATTACGGAGATCCTTGGCAGCGTATCGGCCACTAGCTCCTTCTTTGTAAAATGTTGAAACATAGCGGTGGTCTCATGCCCTTTGAATGAGAAATAAGCAGAATAATTATTTCTTTTAATAAGCAAAATAGATAATTAAATGCCCTTTTCTCTGTGTCAGTTTATTTAAATGAACCTCTTTACATCAGGGCCTGAATGGCCGAGTGGCTAGCGCTCTGGCGCTCGGTACCACAGGTTTCGGGTTCGAGTCCCGGCGGTGCCATGGATGTTTGTAGTGGTTCGGAATCCACTTTAAACCGTAGGTCTCGGTCTAACACGAGCGTTGTGGAGAGTGACATATTAAAAAAATAAGGGAAAACTAACTGTTCATATATATAGTGATTAGGGGATTATAGTCCTTGATGCTTCACATCCCCATATACAACTTCATTCATCTCTTTACATCGATGTAAAAATTCGCCTCGGTTCTTCAGAAATACGATATTCCATCTCTATCCCCAGTTTTGTTGAATATGTTGAAAAACTAGCGATTCATTTTTATAATTATCTCTCCAACTCTAATAATCTTGTATTACAAGACCTTCAAAATTACAGCTGTGATATTACTCTCCGCAAAAGACAGCGGTCTGTTTTAAATATCAATATATATATATATTTTTCTAATGTAGCTGGCAAATCGACAGTGATTTTTATGCCACAAGGGCTGCATCGATGTTACACACTTTGCATTACCGGGGGGCGTGTAACTTGATGGTAAGCCACGGACGCGGAGTAACAATGCCTCCGCAGCGCTCTACGATCCTATTAGGACCGGGACCTACGGCTTAAAGTGGATTCCGAACCACTACAAACACCCATGGAACCCACACCCACCGAACGCCAGAGCGCTAGCCATTTGGCCAATATCAATAGTTAAAATCACTATTTCTTCTTTCTGAAGGACCCATGCTTTCCTCTGTAGGGTACCGAATTTAAAACTTAACTTTTAAATTCTTTTATTTTTTTATCTTACTTTTTTAAATAGTATTTTTTTCTTTTTTTTTTTTTTTTGAGTACCATACATTAATTTTAGAAACTTTAATCTTTAAATTTTTACTAACAATAATTAAGCAGCCTTTTATAATTCAAAGCATATTTATTAATTAAGATGAGGAGGTTTTGGGGTATTTCCCCCTGTTGGTACTCCGTAATCGGTACGCCAGTTGCCTCTGTAGGGGCAACGGGCGTACAGTTTACAGAGTTCCTTTGTGGTTTTAAGAACCACGATACCTCCACATCTTAATTTAGTTAGAAAATCTGCACAAAATGAAGTTGCTTGAATTGTAGAATATTAATAAATAAAAGATTAAAACTTATTGAAATTTAGGAAAAACATCTCTTGCTTGAGAACAATTAAAGCAAGAGATCGAAAAAAACAAAAGCTATCGGTACAATTAGGAGTCCGTTGACGATGCCCCAAAAAAAAAAAAAGATTAAAGGTTAAAATTAAAATCAAAGATTTTAAGAAAATAAAATAATATTAAAGGAAATTAGCATGCTTACATGCATAAAATGAATCAATTAAGCAAAATAAAAACATACAATATAAAAAAGGTCTTGAGGTTTGTCTGACTAATACGCCAACAGATGGCGCCATCAGTCAGTTAGGTTTACATTTGAGAAAAACTTAGCCTGAGCTAGGAAAAAAATACAATTTTTATTTAAATACTTATAAAATATGATGCGTTATTGAAAGAGGGATAATACCAGATCTGTATTCATTTTACTTTTCCGACTTTTTCACCCCCCCTCGAGGGCTATTTTTAGTTCAAGGTCATCTTTCCCACTCTGGTTTTGGATTTGTTTTGTCTGCATTCTTTGAATCCCCCCGCACTTCCCCCTACTCATGGAATGCTATTTTTAGATCTCGTTATTTAGCCCTACGCGGTAGCTTTCTGCAATGGATGTCTGGTTTTCACTACGGCGGTGCTCAGTTTTTTATTAACTTTTCTTTTTTACTACAGTATGCTTTCATTTTGTAATTTTAATTCCTTTCCTATTGTAATTTTTTTTTCTCTCTTAATATTTTTAACTAGTTTATTTATTTGTAATTTTTATTCAATTTATTATCCACTTTTTCTATAAATTTTAATTTTTCTCGCTGGCAACGGGCTTCGACCAATCGACAAGAACCCTATTTTTTTTCCAGGACGGAGGTTTGTGTCGCTGCGCGGCCAATGCACTCCGAGAGTCTTCAACGAATAAGAAAATTGTAAAATTCGCTTCTCTTGTTGTGGTGGAAGACATTTTTTTCTTCTTCTGAATCGAATATTTCGGCAAGTGCATCGAGTAATGGCTGAGTTTGGTGGACCAACTGTGAAAGAAAATGGTTTTTTGTGTGATATCTGCGGAAAACGATTTGCTCAGAAATGGAAATTGAAACAGCATTCGCTTTGGCACTCGGGATCGAAGCCTCATGCGTGTGATACATGCAACAAAAGATTCCTTAGGAAAAATGAGTTGAAACAGCATTTAGTAATTCACGGGGTAAAAAGGATCACGTATGTGATGTATGCAAAAAGAATTCTCTCGAAAGAATGAGCTTCAATGCCATATGGTTGTTCATACCAAAGAGAAGACACACAAATGCAGTGTATGCGAAAAAGCATTTGGACGAAGATCAACTCTGAGGCTGCATTTGAGGACTCACACGCAAGAAAGGCCTCATTCCTGCGAGTTGTGCACTAAGGCGTTTTCCACGAAGCAACACTTGCAAAACCATTACCGCGTCCACACCGAAGAGAAGCCGCATGTTTGCGAAGTATGCCAGAAGGGGTTTTCCCAGAAAAGTAGTTTAACAGTTCATATGCGTACACAC
Source organism: Caerostris extrusa (assembly GCA_021605095.1). Taxonomy (NCBI): domain Eukaryota; kingdom Metazoa; phylum Arthropoda; class Arachnida; order Araneae; family Araneidae; genus Caerostris; species Caerostris extrusa. Next base: position 91,749 of record BPLR01009380.1, on the reverse strand, counting down.
ACCAAAGAAAAGCCTTATGTATGCGAAACGTGCCAGAAGGGGTTTTCCATAAAATCTAATTTAACTGCTCATTTGTTGACTCATTCCGAAGAAAAACCCTTCGTGTGTGATGTATGTCGAAAAGGGTTTTGTCAAAAAGCCAATTTATTGCGGCATAAGAAAATTCATACAAATTAAATAGACGAAAAATTTTCTGCTGTCCTTTTTCTCAAAATAGACTCGTTTTTTTTTTTTTTAAGTGATTTCCAGATGATTGTACTTTTTTTTGATAAATACGGAAAAAAATGAATTATTCGTTTTTGCATTTCATATTGCGTGTTGTTTTTAATATTTTATTTGCCTCCTTTTTTTATTGATAAATGCTAATTTTTATCTTTTATGTATTAAGTTTAAATTTCACTTTAGACTACAGAATCTGTAGCAGAGAAAGTATTTTAGGTTTTGTAAAGTCTTCTTAATGTTAAAGAATAAACGGTATGCAGCCTCTTCTATGTACATTAAATTTGTTTTATCATTATTTGCTGATTTATATTGTAAAATAATTTTAACAGTTTTTATTGTCATCCATTAATTATTGGTTATCAGAACAGTATAAGTTTTAAAAGGATTTTTTAATATGTATGTAAATGCATTTTTAAATTTTTATCTTCTTTTTTATAAATATAACATTCTGAAATCTTTTTATTAACGATTTTTAAAAGTAAATTTTACTCACTTAATGACCTTTATGTATTACTATAAATTTTTTTTAGGTAAAAATATTATATATATCTGCTACATATAACTGAATAATATTTTTTAAATTTTTGTAAAAAAAAAAAAAAATCCTACCCTGACTCTTTTCGTAGAATGTTTTATAATATACTGCAGAAAAATTGTATTTCAAGACAATTGCATTATTTGTATGCAAGTTGGAATAATATTTTAAATAAAGACATTTATTCATTTTCCCATTCTGTTATTTCTTCATTGTTTGTTGTAATAACTTCTTCACAGGAAAGTGCAACCGATTCACTCATCTGCCCGTGCGAATTGCTCGAATTGAAGTGTGAATGATCCGTATCACTATATCACTGCAAGATTCAGCAAAAACTTGTCGGGTTTATTTTCGAGCTACATGAATGTTATACAACATGAAAACTGATTTTGCCACTCATCTTCTGAGTCTTGCAACGTCACACCGCAATCTCGTTCTGGTGCCGGGCTGTCGGAGATATCACGGATCAGATCTGTTTGAGTACGGGACCCGAAGAAGTAACAACAACATGCGAATAAATAGATTTGTAGCTTTTGTTTTCGTTATTTAATTGTAAATGCGCCTTGAAATCTAATGCAAGAACGAAAACATTATAATTTTTGGTGATATCTCGATTTCTATAGCTTTTTCACATCTGTCTTAAATGGTGTATTTTCCGAATATGCATCGTGTTGAAAATTTTAATGTCGATTGTTTAATGATTTTTATTTACATTAAAGTAATGTAATGAATAGAATTTTTTTTTTTCGAATATAATTTACAAAACTATTTAAAATAACATGGAAAACATTATCACGAAGTTGTGGAAAATACTTTTTAACCAAATGTATTCAAATCAATTCAATTTTGAATCAAAAGTTTGCCGGATGAAACAGCAAAGCTCTACAATTTACAATACATTTATATAAAGTTAACATGGATAGTTAACCTAATCACATATTTGGCAATGTAACGTAATTCCAGGGAAGCACTAAGGGTATTGTTATGAATAAAAATAAGTCATTATAGAAGTAATGAAAGTCTAAATAAAATGTGTTCAAATTCTTAAATAGAATAATATTGCAATTTCAATTGTATACTGTAAATGTACTTATAAAATTAAAAAGTATGCATCGAAGAACACAGAATTATTTTCTTAATGAATTTAATACGCGAAATATGTTACAATTAAGAAAACGCTGGTTTTTTTTATATTGTGCTATGTTTGAATTTCACAAGTGGATGACTTTATGAAAAATCAAATGAGGAGGTTTTTAAATTAAAATTCAAGACTAGCTCTCATCTGAATAGTTTTATTTCAATTATTATTTTGATTCGTTCACTTTTGAATGCGAAATGAGGTTTTAATGTAGTTTACTAATTCATATAGTGCCAGGAGAGAGCGTTGAATTCTGCAACAAACGGTTATTGGTTCGAAACTCGATAAGGCTCCTAACCTGAAGCAGTTATCGTGGATTTTATTCCGAGAATAGGCTATAAAAACCTGCAAGATGGAAAGTCCTTTTGCTGGATTCGAGGTTTAAAGCCCTTACACGAATGTTCATTCGAAATCAGTCAAGAACAGTACGAATGCATTGTGCTATCGTCTCCACTACTCGTGCTGCACCCTGGAGAACGATGAAACTGCTACTTCTCTTCAGCTTGAGGGGCAAAATGACTTTGATAAAAGTGCACAACAGAAAAAAAAAAAAAAAATTTACTGAAACGATATGCTTTATAGATTACATTCATAAATAGAGAAATATATTTGTTGTATAATAACAAAATTAAATAACTGCAGTATAATTTTTTTTTTTTTAGTTGAAATTAGTTAATTTCACTTTCTGCGCTACGATGTACCATTTCTTAAAATAGTTCCCAAGAAAAATAATAAATTAAAAGGAAAATCTAGATGCTGATTTACTTTTTAAATAAACACAATAAAATTAATCACGTTAAAATAGTATATTTGTAGTGAAAATTTTGTTTTTTGTTCAAAAAAAAGGTATTTTGTACCTTTTTTTTTTTTTTTCACTTTTATATCATATCATATTTTAAAATTAGTGCATTAAAATTGAATATATTTTTGCAATTACAAATTAAATATTGCTTTAAGATGATTGCATTTTTACCTTATATACTTTAGTCTATGCTTTATCGTACTATACTTATAAAATTGTTACATTTATTTATTTTTTACGAAAAAAATAAAATATCTGAGACGAGAGGAAAAACAACACCACAAAAATAAGTATACACCTTTATTAATTTCCTTTTAACGTAGAAATTAATATTTTGTTGCATAACCTTTTTGCTTGAATTACAGCTTGTAATCTTCTGGACATAGATTCTACTAGTGTTTTAGTGATTTCAACAGAAATTTTAGCCCATTCTTCTCTCAGAACCTTCTTGAGAACTTCCTTGCTTGTGATTTCGTGCTCATGTACAGCTTTCTCCAATTGCGACCACAAATTTTCGATGACGTTTAGGTCTGGAGACTGGGCTGGAGTGTGTATTTGCTTCTTGCAATGGTACAGCAAGTATAACTGCACAATCTTCTCTGTATGCTTGGGGTCGTTGTCCTGCTGGAATATGAAGCTTCACCCAAGCCCCAACTTACTGGCACTTTTTTCAAGTTATCATTTAAAATCCCCAAATATACATGTTTGTCCATAATGCCATCAATAAAGCAAGCTCTCCAACTCCTCCAGCCGACATACAACCCCAAATGAGGACAGTTCCACCTCCGAACTTGGCTGTCTTAATGGTGCTTTTAGGTGCCAGTGCTTTCCCAGCTTCTCTCCATATTTTTAAATCGTCCATCGCTTCCGTAAAGATTAAAGATTCTTACTTTCATCAGAAAAATATTACAGTGTTCCAGAAAGAAATAGGCTTTAAACGATGTTTTTGGCGAAAATCACTCTCTTTTTGTCTATTGGCATACTTGATGAGTGGCTTTCGTATTTGTGTATGATGAAACCCATATTGGTGAAGGGTACGTCGAATTGTTTCAACTGAGATCTATTTCCCGATTGTAGAGGACATCGATAAAGCTAAGGCACTCACCCTCGCATCTTTCTTTTACTGAGTGAATGATCTTCCTCTTCGCTGTAGTACTCAGTATTTCTTTACGTCCTCTTCCAGGAATATTGGCTACAGATCCAGATTTTTATACTTCTGTAGTATTTTTTTTTTTGGACACAACCATGAGTTACACCAATCAACGAAGCGATTTCTCGAAGAGATTTGCCCTCTTTCGACCATTTTACAACCAATAAACACTCAGATTCAGTAGTTTTTCTACGAGAGCTCATTTTATGATTTTTAATGAGAAGAAATACTATTTAAAAAAGCGTTGAAGTGCAATAGCACGTGTTATAAGCAGCAGCTACTCCTGAAACTCTTTAAAGAAAATTTGAAACTAAAAAAGTGGGGGGCATAATTTACAAATATAAGAAGTGTATACTCAATTTTGTGGCATGGTTTTCTATCTTTTCTTCGAATCGCTTAACTTTTTCGTAATAAATAAGTTAACTATAGAATTGTGTTATTATAGGATGGTAAAGCAGAGGTTAAAGTATCTAGGATAAAAAAATTGATCTATTTAAATCAATATTTAATTTGTAATGGAAGAAGTCTAAAAGTTTTAGAGGTGTATACTCAATTTTGTGGCTCACTGTAGATTTCAATTTTTTTTCCCATAAAATATCTAACTTTCTTCCCACTCATAAATTAACGTGATGAAATGAAATATTATTGAAATAATAGATATAAATTGATTCTTATCTTATTATTTTGGTTAATTTAAATTCAAAGCCAGTATAAACATAGCACAAAGTAATCCTGTTATGCAGTTTTGAATTTCGGGCAAAATAATTGTATCTGGAATACCTGGAAAGACTACAGGTTTTTGTTTTATTTCGTAAAATATTCCTTGCAATGTATAAAAGTATAATATTTTAAATAAATATTTAAAACAGCTTGTTTTTAAAAAGTTAATAAAAAAATTGAATATATTAAACAATTGGTTTTGTTATTATTAGAATATACTTGTAATATTTATAATTTTATACACATTTTATAATGAAACATAAATGTGCAGTAAAATATTTTTATTCTTGGATATGCGTAAAAAATATCTTTATTTATCTTTGATACATAGATAAATATAAGCATTTAGTTTTCACATTTTTTTATGGACGTCAAGTATGTGATAAAATATCATTTAAATTTTTGAACCGTCGGAATAACAAAATACAAAATTAATTTTATAATATAAATAGAAATAAGACATATTTGAACATGAAGAGATTTTCCTGCATATGTGACTCGAGTTTGAGATTGCAAAAATTTCATGCAAATTGTAAAAAATAAATAAATAAATAAAAACCCACTGATAACGTTGCCTTATTGGGCACTAGGGTGAAAAAACAATATTATCGAGAAACAATTTATCTGATTAGTGATGAAATTCCTCTGATTGATGAAATTGTATAGCCATTTCATTTCTACAACCGTAGTCCTTCTGTAAACAAAAGCAAAACATTAGTTAAAATAAATCGTCTCTCCAAATATATTATACGCTGAGAATATATCTAATTTCAAAAATTGAAAGATAATTGCTTATTTTTAGCTTCAATAATGTAATAACAGAAAATATATGATTGCAATCTTCATATCCAATAAAACTTGTATGAAAATGGCGGAATTTGTCTGAACGAGAAAACGAAGTATTTCTGTGTAAAACTATTGATTCAAAAATGTTGTTATGCACCGAACTTTGTGCAATTAGAGTACAAAATCAGAATAATTTTGGATTGTTTGATTTTGGTAGAGGAATAATCTGAGCGGTAAGCCATTCTTCTTGTATTGTGAGCCTGATGTTATCAATATAAATAGTAAATCAGGAAAGATACTATTCGGATAAAGATTTTAAAAATTTTGAAGGAAATCCCTACAGATGCGGGTATTTTAAGCAGGGCAGTTTTTAACGCATTAAAAGATATAGGATTTCTACAAGGATTTTTGTCGGTTCAATCAAAAGGTGTAAATATTTTAATAAGGGAATAATTGAAATAAGATGCAAAAAGAATTAACCTGTGTAACCGAATAAGAATTAGATAATTGCATAGAATTAATTATATAATTAAATCCCCGTATTCACCAGATTTAGCACTGTGCAACTTCTGGCTATTCCCTAAACTCAAAAGACCAGTCCGGGGACACCGTTTTGAGTCGATTGAAGAGATTCAAACGTGAATCAGTGCGTGCTTTCATGGCCATCCTTGCCGATGACTTTTTAGCATGCATTGGTGATTGGAAAAAAAGTTGGCATAAGTGCATTGTGTCGGAGGGGATTACTTTGAAGTCGATGAAATAAATTTGGAAGAAGAAATAAAAATTGGTTTTACGTTTTGGGCACAGTAGTAAACGTCCGTTGTTTTCTTATTAGGAGTGCTGGACAGATAGACGTGTCGCGAAAATACTTTGAAAGAAGAAATTTTGTAAATTATTGTGGAATTTGCCCGCGAATAGAATTTTAATTCGCCGGTCCGAGGCAAATTAAAATGTAATGAGGCAAAAATTATTATATATTATATATCCCTCTCCTTTTCTACTTTGATTAAATATTATTTTTTCTTCCTTTTTTTCAAAGGATTTTTACTTTCTCTATTTTTGTCCTACAAAACATAATTCGACGGAAATAGCAAGCGCAGACAGCTCTCAATCGGTAAAGTATTAAAAATGGAAGTTCTTTGTTAGTTATAGCTGTAGATTGGCGCCAACCAGCGTTATCTCTTTCTCGGGAAGCAGGCATATGAGAATCAATTATAGGTGAATTAGACCTCACATGTGGCAGACTGCCAGCGTCTTTTTCTTTTGGCGCGAGTTCTAATATTATTGACTGCGTATATAAAGATTGCGGACAAATAGCATCATTGTGAATAGTGGTGAAATCATTAAAAGTATAGATTAGCTAGTGCTTGTTTGGGTTATTAGTAAAATATTTCAATTCCGAAAAGGTTATTAAAAACGTAAAGTTGATTCAGAGTGCCGTGCTTTTATTGGTGAGCATTCAGCCTCGTTCCTTAGAATCAGTCCATCTCACTTCGAACCTCACTATAAGGAACTTTTAAAATGAAATCGCAATTTCATTCATCTCATTAACATATTTAAATTGCAAAACTTGTATATGGTTTTTAAAATTTTAGAAAAAAAATTTTCTTGGCCGCCAAACTTATTATTATTTTTTTCACTTTTTTGGAAAAAAGACCGAAAAAGTTTGCCCATCCATGCCTATATATAAATATATATATATATATATATATATATATACATATATATATATAGAGAGAGAGTCAGCGAGTCGGAAGTGAGCCATTTTGCTTTTGTATTTGAAAAAGAAAAATTTAACCGAGCTTGTGTTTCGAAGAGATTCATACCAAATGTTCTCAGAATGGATATAAAGATGCCGGTGACATAAGGTTACCGGCCATAAAGATGCACACACTAAAAGGCAGAGAAAACAAGCAGGGTTGATGAAAGAGAAATTATCAGCACCGATCTTTGTAGGAAAAGCAAATAGCATCGAATTATGATTAGAAGTAAAAATTGAATTTTTACTTACGAAAAATAATAAATAGAACCCAAAAAATACTAAAAAATCTGTAAACAATATGGATTAAATCAATATACAGGAGGTAAGTTTGCGAAATTCATAGCTATAGAATATTTATATTGATAAACATAATGCGAAAAATACGTTTAAGTGCGTTGCAATACACTACAAACACCATTTGAAAATGTAAAAATCAAAAAGCAAGATCTACTGACGGAATCTACTCTAATCCGTAGGTCCCGGTCTCATAGCATCGTAGAGCCCAATAGACTTCTCACCCACATTTCTCCCAAACTGTAAAGGGGTCACCTCAGCTCTAGCCACAGTGGTGTAGTGTAGCAGAAACACGTAACCAAGACGAATATTTAAAGAGAAAAAATTGTAAAGATAAATAAGTTCACAATCAGATTAAAATTGAAATCAGTGAAAGAGTAAAACTGATGATTGATATGCGTTCAAAGTAGAAAATTCCAAATTTACATAACAAATTAATTGGAACCAATAATTTTTACGTCACCGAATTATGGTTTGATTTGTCGCTCTACGGTCATCACACGGTGCACACTTTAGGCTAAATAGACCTACAGTTTAAAGTTGATTCCGAACCACTACAAACATCCATGGCACCGCCGGGATTCGAATCCGAAACCTGTGGTACCGAGCGCCAGAGCGCTAGCCACTTGGCCAACAGGCCCCCACCGAATTATGGAGCAACCGCGATACATCAATTATCAGTAATTTCTATGTTGTCGTTGCGCCACTTTAAATCAGTATCCTAATTGTCCTTGTGAAATGACCATTCTTTATTATATAAAAATGAATGCATTAAAGATAAATTTCCCGTTTTTAATGACCTGCGTAATTCATTCATAGCGCGTGCACTGGGACGACCGGTTTTTATCGCAGGAAAATCTCCGTCGGATTCATTCCTCCCGACTCTCTGGGTAAGCAGCTCACGGACTCTCAAGGATGACAGTGGACACGCTGGAAAATCTTTTCAGTCCTTCTTAAGAGTCGACAACCAACGCGACACGCAGCGAAACAACGTTGTCTTGGAAACTTCCGAAACAGCAGCATCAGGTTCGTAAAACGCAGTTGTTCTCTTGTTTTATTTCCTTTCTTCCTCCATTTTTAATGTCTTGTTCCAATCTTGAAATATTGTATTTTTCCAATGAAATAAAGCCAAAAAATATTTAATCGCCATCCTTTCAACGACAAAGTCTTTTCGATGTTTTTATTATCAATAAATATATCGCTTGTTTTGTGAGTCAGTTTCATGAAATTATTCAATTCCTTCTATAAGCTCACACTCTCCTTATATATATCTTTTTCAAATTTGCAATCGTTCATAAAATACTTTTTTTTCCTCCACTCACGTTCAAGTAAATTTTTTGAACTTGTAGTGGATGACACTGGATGTGAATACAGTTTTTCAAATATTCATTCAGTAATTAAATTTAATTCATTAATTTTAGTTTTTTTAGATTTAAGTTGCATATATCTACCAATAGATGGCGCCAGATAAACTTAAAAGAGTGAATGAAAATTATTTATAAAGTACTTTCTGCAATACAGTGAAAAAAAAAGTAGGAATTGACTTAAAATTTTTTTTTTTTTTTATATTACTTGATGGGGTTTTTTGTTCTAATGCAGCAGGTAAACACTTTGTCTTCGATGCCTTAAGGCATGGAGGCATGGATGGGCAAACTACGACCTGCCGGAAGGTTCTGTCCGGCCCGCGGATAGAATTTTAATTTGCCGATCCGAGGCAAATTAAAAGAAATATATATTTATATATTATATATCCATCTCCTTTTCTACTTTGATTAAATGTTAATTTTTTCTTCCTTATTTTCAAAGGATTGAAGATCTTTTTACTTTCTCTACTTTTGTTCAACAAAACATAAATCAACGGAAATAGCAAGCACAGCCAGTTTTCAATCGGTAAATGGTTAAAAGTGAAAGTTCTTTGTTAGTTATAGCTGTAGATGGGCGCCGACAAGCGTTATCTCTTTCTCGAGGATCAGACATGTGGGAATCCAATAAAGGTGAATCAGACCTCACATGGGGCAGACTGCGCATTTTAAGCTCTTATATATGTGAACAAGTGTTTTCAACTATGAACCTCAGAAAGAATTATTTCAGAAGTAGAATGACAGATGAGCATTTAACCTCGTTCCTTAGAATCAATACATCTCACTCCGAACCTCAATATAAGGGTCCAATCAACTTTTTATAATGAAATCGCAATTTCATTCATCTCATTTACATATTTAAATTGCAATACTTTTATATTGTTTTTAAAATTTTAGGAAAATTTATCTTGGCCGCCACACTTTTTTATTTTATTTTTGGCCCGCGACCCTGAAAGTTTGCCTATCCCTGCCTTAAGACAAGCACCGACGTTACTCACTTAGCACTAACCAGGAGGTGCGTGTAGCTTGAAGATAAGTTACAGACGCGGAGTAACAATACCACCGCAAATCCCTACGATCCTATTAGACCGGGACCTACTGTTTAAAGTGGATTCCGAACCACTACAAACATCCATGACACCGCCTGGACTCGAACCCGACACCTGTGGTACCGAGACCCCAAACTTGGCTCCCTTTAAAATACTAATATTTAAAAATATAAATAAAACACATGTGTACTTTGAAGATTATAAAAAAAAAACAACACCGCATTAGAAAACAAATCCATACCTCCTTTTTTCTTTATAGTTTTGACATGGATACTAGAAGAAGCGATATGGAAAAGCAGATAGGTGTTGTACAAAAGCAAAAACTTCCCCTCTGCTCAGTAAAAATAAATAAATATTCAGCGTCTTCGTATTCTACTATTCAATTGGCGTATGAATCCTGAAAGTAATCCTGAATTAATCTAAATACTGCTACAAATTAAGTGATTTCTGATGGCCGAGTTGCTAGCGCTGTGGCGCTCGGAACTACAGGTTTCGAGTTCGATTCCAGGCGATGCCATGGATGTTTGTAGTGGTTCGGAATCCACTTTAAACAGTAGGTCCCGGTCTGTTTAGCTCTCGTGTGCATAAGATGACCATAGAGCGACAAACCGCACCTAGAAATTTCGAGTCTATATTACAAAACAAAGCCGGAGTGTCCTGGTATGTTGCTGAACTAGAGGAACCGAGTTCGAAAACTACAACATATAGTACAGCAAAATAAATTATTTTCTTGATCTTTCAATTAGAGTTTTATTAAAGTTTCAAATTCTAATTTTAAATACTTCTTCTTCTATAAATATTCGTAATTTCTTCTTAAATGTTTTTAATTTCTTACATTATATATATATATATATATACATATGCATATGCAGAGTACAACCACAGTTTGAATGTTTGGTTTATTTCGTTTATTAATTTCAGCTGCAGATACTTCCAAAGAGGAAAAGTTGCTTCTTGGCCTCCTGTGTATGTTAGTGATAGATAATAAATAAATATGTTTCCATGTTGCTGGAAGAGAAACTTGGCCGAATTCTTATCTGATTGCTGATGCAAAGCACTTGCGCACTCTGCCATAAACTTCTCCAGTATATTTGTTTGTGGAAACGGCGATTCCAACACACGCCACTACCGGATCTGAAACTCTGCCGTTCTGTACTTTCGCATGACTACTTGAACAAGAGAATCTTCTCTGAAGAGGAAGGAAACGAGAGAGCAATTGAAAATGATTTGTTTTTTTCTCTTTCAGATGTCTGAGATGCAGGGTGATTATCTTTCCTGTTACGTGCTGGTTTTTACACTGCTGTCCTGTGTGGTCGTTTCGAAAGGCGGCGGCGGTTATGGATACGGGCTCTACCTTCCCGAAGTCGTCACCTACGACACCGTCGAATCTCTGCTGTCCAACTGCTCTACCTCCAACACCTGTCGAGGAAGGGGAACGAGCGACGCGGTGTACGACTACCACTGCAGTTGCGACGACTCCTGCGTCAAGTATGACACTTGCTGCGAGGATGCCAAGCACGGGGCAGAGTTTGGAAATGTCATCGAACCGGACGCCGACGTGAAGTGCGTCTCTCTCAGAGACGGCAGCGAACGACACGTGTTCATGGTCGACACGTGCAAGGTGAAAGACGTTTACGTCGCGCAGTCGTCCCGACACGTGAACACCCACATCTACACTCACTGTCGCAACGCTGCTGAGGACCACGATAATCCCTTCCTCATGATTCCAGTGACCAGCAAAGTGACGGGAACCACCTACAAGAACTACTTTTGCGCGGTTTGCAACGAGGACATCCACATGGATCAGCTGACACTCTGGGATTTGAGTTTGGAAGGACAGTCGAACGCTTCGGAAGTGCATCTCATGTCGGCCCTGAGGTACAGCACTAAGTTCAAGTCCTGGGTGGTCATGAGGAACGGAAGAAACATTTTTAAATCTTCCCGTGTGTCTATAGGCCTTGAAGTTCCCGACAGTCTAGTGCCCGTGGTGCAGTTTTGCCGGAAAGACATCGTGGCAAAATGTGCCGCCGACTGGACCGAAGAGACCGCAAAAGAGAAGTGTGGCTCTTACATGGCCGTGGTGGCTCATTGCGAGGGAAAAAGGAGGTTCTCTACAGGAATCCCCACTGCGCGATATGCAATCGCGTAGAGGTCAGCAGTCTGAGCTGTGGTAGATGCAGCTGGGAAGACAACATTGGAGTCAAAGAAGGCTTGTTTCGCATTGTGTTACGCGGCAGAATAATGAGCAGATACCGATGATGCATTTTCTAGAAGATGTAGATGATCAATGGGAAATGACGAATGTCATACTGGAGCAGGGGTGGCCGGCCCAAATGATCTTGCAGGACACTTTGAAAAAGCATCCTAATTCCGCGGGGCGCGTATAAAATTGTATATTCCCCTATTAGATTTAGACCCACTATAGACATCTTTTCAGAGTGAAAAATTGATCACTAATTATAAGTTATTATATTTGTGTTTACTAGTATTCTTACATGCAAACATAAGTAATAAACGCACATTGCAAAGAAATATATAACACTAAAAATGAAATATAAAAAGTATATAGTTATAAAAGAAATAAAAAAAAAAAATGAAATCATTAAAAATATTTATTTGACTTGTGCGATATGTATTTCTCCACTCTTTCACTTTTTACAAATCGACCTCCATTTGGGTATTTACACATCGCAATAGGTATTACGTCCGTTATGGTTGAGCGTGTTTTGTGTTGGGTCCATTTCATTTTCAAAAAACTGATTCGCACGTGTAAGTTGAACCCCGAGCGCTAACAACTTCAACTAAGAATCTGGTTTTCTCTGCTATCAACAATCCACTGTGCATATCTAGTGATTGTCACTTAAAGTAAATATAGAACCTGTTATATGAGGTATTCCACGATGCGTGCACCTCATAAGTTCGCAGAATATAATTTAATTATTCTGCGAACTCAAAACACCGTAAACTCTTAAAAAAACAGGCAATATCTGTGCTATGTTCACAAGACTATTATTTTACAATCAAAGCTAATTTTTTTCACATCATTTCGACAGTTCATTTTTGAATATGTGGATGCACGCATAATGTATTGTCTTAATACATTATTTTTCACTACTTCGGTCACTATGAAATAAATATATTTTGTAAAACTGTGTTAAAACTCACGGGCAGGAAAAGTGTTCAAGGCAGGCCGTGGGTTGACCACCACTGTACTAGAGGGATTTTCTTATTTTTGGTGGGAGGTTTGTAAAGCTATATTTATTTATTCATAATGAATGTACAAATTTAATATCTTGTATTTGGTAATTTTTTTTTTTTTTTTTAACATACATCCATAGGGTAAAACTTATTAAAAGGATTGAGATTCATTTTCTTTTTTTTTTTTTTAAGAATTTCTGTAAAATAATGTCTCAAAAGTATGATGTGGCGATTCGATTCGAAGATTATTTCAGGAATATAATGTTTTTAAGCATTTATCCTGATAAATAACGATCCTCAATCCTTGATTGGTTGGAACTTTCCTTTTAAAAATATTTAAAAAAAAAAAAAAAAAATGGATTTATTTTATCCGTTAATACTTTGATGTTTGTGATAAGGGAATGAATTGAAGGGTCTTTATTAACAGAGCAAAAGCTTGCACGGCGGTGTTTAGTACATATTTTCATATCAATAGGACAATAATGTCTTTTCTCATAACAATTATGTGGATGCATGTCATCTCTTCTGATTCTCCTCGATCTCCTGGCGGCTTGATGACCAATTAGACAGCCCTCTGGTCTTTTGGCCTGTTTTGGGTTTGTTTCATTCTTGCATGATTCAGATAAATGTTGCGATTTTCATTCCTTCTCTTCTCTGCTTTTGACATTATTATTTTTTACCCTTCTTTTATTCAGTTTCATTGTGTGTTGACAGAAATTCACCCACATCAATCCAAAACTGTAAAAGGACATCTGAACTATTAATGTGGTATGGTGTAGCAGTGAAAGTAGGGAGTAGATTTTTCTTAATTGTGACCTTGATCGCTGAAGGCAGTAGCTAAATGAAAGGCATTAAAATAAATTATTTTATGTTATGCCTCAAAAGATGATGACGCCTCAAAAGATGATGATAAAGATGATCAAATCTTTAATACAAAGATTAAAAATTTCCTTCGAATTATGAAATTAATTTTCACCGCCTGCGTTCAGTTTCTTATTGTTCATCGCCTCTTATTATTTCTCTTTGACATTCTTTGAGTCTTCGCGTGTCCCGAAAACTTTAATTCATTTTGCGGAGATTTAGATTTTATTTGGTGTGAATCTCCATGAAAACATCACGTCCTGATGGCCAGCTGGCTGGCTCTCAGGCTATTGGCACAGAAGGCTTCAGGTTTGAATCTTCATCTTTTTCTCATTGCAGTATTATTTGGATGCATGCACACACTTCTGATATTACTTGATCTCAACAGAAAAATTGTCTGACCGACATATTTATAGTGCCTACCCTCGGTTTTGACAGGAAGCTTTCGTGGTCCACTAGTTGAATTTCGAACCTACAACTAAAAATATGATCTGTGGTAATTGGAGGCTGTTCCTAAGTAAAAGGCCTTGATAGATAAATATATAGTATTTAGAAAGATAACTTTAACATCTAACTTTCTAACTTTAACATCTAATCGGCGGTTAATAATTTTCAGGTTTTTAGAGAATTTTATCCCTTTTTGGAACCTTTATGAAAAGCACATCTCTGTTATGTCCAAGAATAATTTGGATGAATCCCTTTTTTAAACATGCTTATTTTTATGTGTTGCCAATTTATCTGTTATAACAATGAAATGAACTGAAGAAATATGATAACTGTCAGAAAACTTACAAGTATTTAAAGATGTAATGTATTTCAATGTAAAAGTCCCTCCTTCTAATTTTTAGTAAGTAATTTTTTTTTCCGTGAATCGAGTATTTTGACAAACACATTAAGCAATGGCTGAGCGTGAATCAACTGTAAAAGAAAGAATTTCTCACTGTGATATGTGCGGAAAACGATTTGCTCAGAAGTGGAAATTGAAACGGCATTTGCTTTGCCACTCGGGAACGAAGCCTCATGAGTGCCACGTATGCGACAAAAGATTTCTTAAAAAAAGCAATTTAAAACAGCATCTAATAATACACGAGGGAAAAAAGATCACATGTGTGACATATGCAACAAAGACTTCTCTCGAAAGCAGGAGCTTCAATGATTGTTCATACCAAGGAGAAGACCCACAAATGTAGTATTTGTGAAAAAGCATTTGGACAAAGTTCACATCTGAGGCAACATTTGAGAACGCATACGAAGGAGAAGCCCCATTCCTGCGAGTTGTGCAATAAGGCGTTTTCCACGAAGCGAGTATTGCAAAACCATTACCGCGTCCACACCGGAGAGAAGCCGTACGCGTGCGAAGTATGTCAAAAAGGGTTTTCTCGAAAAGATTATTTATTGCGTCATAAGAAAATTCACACAAAGTAAATAGGCGAAAAATTTTCTGTACTTTTTCTCAAAATAGACTCGCTCTATTTTTTTTCTTTTAAACTTGATTTCCAGAAGATCGTACCTTCGTGACAAATACGGAGATTCAATTATTCGTATGCATTTCATTTCACGTATTGTCTTCAATTTTTTATTTGCGTAACGTTATCCCTTTTAATAATAGGTGTTAATTTGTATCTTTTATCTGTTTAATTTTTAAATTTCACTTTGTACTAGAGAATATGTAGTACAGAAAGTATTTCAAGTTTTGTAAAGTTTTCTGCATGGTTAAGAATAAACGGTATGCAGCCTGTTCTATATAATTTTTTTTTGTAGTATTTTAAAATTATTTTTTATATGTAAATGCATTTTTAAATTTTATCTCCATTTTTTTATAAATATAACATTCTGAAATTTATTATTCGTGATTTTTAAAAGTAAATTTTGTTTTCATAAGGACCTTTATGTGTTACTAATAATTTTTTTAAGGTAAAATATATTATATAATATCTACTAAATATAATTGAATAATATTTTTTAAATTTTCGTAAGAAAATAACCTACTCCTGACGACTCTTTTCAGACAATGTTTTATAGCATACTGCAGAAAGATTGTATTTCGAGACAATTGTATTATTTGTATACAAGTTGAAAAAGTATTTTAAATAAAGACATTTATTCATTTTCCCATTCTGTTATTTCTTCAGTGTTTGTTGCAATATTTTCTTCACAGGAAATTGCAACCGATTCACTCATCTGCCCGTGCGCCAATTGCTCAAATTGCGACATATGATTCGTGCATACGATCATTGCAAGATTCAGCAAAACCTTCTTGGGTTGTTGGATTTGTTTCCGCGCTACATGAATGTGGTGCAACATGAAGAATGACTTTGCCACTCATCTTCCGAGTCTTGCAACGTCCCACCGCAATCTCGTTCTGGTGCCGGGCTGTCGGAGATGTCACGGATCAGATCTGTTTGTGTGCGGGACCCGAAGGAGTAACATTAATATGCGAATAATTGGATTCATAGATTTTGTTTGCGTTCTTTAATTTTAAATACTCTTTGAAATGTAACACAAGAACGAAAACTTTATAATTTTGTGATATTTGAATTTCTGTAGCTTTTTCGCATCTACCTTAGTGATGAAATATAATTTGAATATGCATCTTCTTTTGGGCACTGGTCTCGCAACTTTTGAGGTGTATGCTCGCTAAAGCTGATTTGTATCTATTCATCCAAATGCTGTTAAAATACGAGACAAAGGATTAACTGTTTATCGTCGAACTGCTGTAAAACTTAACATTCAGGAATCCATGATGGTCTGTCAAATATGATGGATCCCACAGTGGGCCCAAACACGATTTTGAAAAAGACAAAAGGAGCGTTGAACGTTACTTCCGACAACTAAAAGAAAATAAGTAAGATAGATAAATACGGTGAAGGACGAAATACTGTTGATAGAGACGATCACACTATTCTAACATTAGAACGATGACAAGAAAATGTGAATTACAACCATAATAAAATTGATAAAATTAAAAAAATCCCCAGAAAGAAAAAGCGGGTTACCCCATAACTTACAGGACTACGAGACTTTTCGTAGAAATTGAAGTATTATTGTCGTCTTATAATAAGCATCCTCTGACCTAGCAAATAACCATGAGCAAGACAGAACTCTCTATCCAAAAGCACTTTGTAGTTTGTTTCTTGGTTCTACATATTTTGTGCATTGAGACAAAATGCGTTCGACGGTTTCCAGTGTTTTGTAGAACGGACATAAAAGTGATAAGGGTTAGGTCAAATCTATGGAGTTTAACATTTCGCGGGTGTGTTTTAGGGAGAAAAGTCTAAAAATAAGAAACTTCCATTCCATCTACAGGAAGAAATCGATGAGAAGGTTTCACACGACGAGGAATGATGAATGAATGGATTCTGAATGGAATGGGATGAATGAATTCTTAGGCGTATTCTACACTTACTTGGTGTTCTTGTTTTGAGAGATAATATCGAATAAAGTATTTTTCGGTTATTTAATTGTTTACTTTTGATTCAAATGAATACGATTAAAGTTTCATATTCTAATTTTTGTAGTATTCCGAATTATTTCACAAAAATGACCTATTCTACCATGTTCGAAAACTAAATACAGAAATTAAAGGACACAGGATGAGAAGGATCATCAGCAAAAGCGTCAAGACGTCTCGGTCTGTGGAGCCACGTGGTCGCGGGGCACACTCTGGGATTCTCTGAATTTTGCAGCTCAGTTTCACATCGTAAGTACATCCACATAATTTATTTTAACGGAAAAACGAAAGAACTGAACCCTTTTAACAACTAACAACCAACCTTAATGGCAACAACCACCCCCTAATTTAAAAAGAACCGTGAAATTAAAAAAAAATAAACATGAAATCAAATATAAATAATTATATAAATTAAATTACGAAGTAAAAAAATACCCAACATAAATGAAATTATTTGTACCAACGTAATTGACTTAAATGTACTCAAATAGGCCTCCAAATTGTATAACTTATTATTGAATTGTAGATTTGATACTCATTCGAAATATTTTAAGATTATTCATTTAATCACAACATAAATAGATTTATCTGTATTAAAATTGCCAGGTATTTTCCTATACTTATAACATGTTTTCTCCTTATTGGGCAGAGAATCACCGCACCGCGATATTACTGCTCTCTTTCGTCGTGTTCTCATGTATGTCATGGGAGCATGGAATCCATTGCAAGAATGTCATCTGAAACAAACTGACCACCCCACTATTGGTATAGCCGTGGATATGTGAATTTTTACACTTCCACAAATAATAATAAAACAAACTGTGCAATAAACGGAAAATAAATAAGATATTGCGAATAAATAATACTTAAATATTTATTGCTAAGTTAATTATTTTTCTGCCTCGGTTTTGTCTCATTAGCGCTCTATAGCAAGTTTACAATGTTGTTCCTTTTTGCATTCATATAAACAAACATGAAAATGTTATTGCAGAAAAATATCATCATGGTGCCAGAACCTGAATGGCTAGCGCTCTGCTTCTCGGTACCACAGGTTTCGTGTTCGAGTCACAGAGATGTCATGGATGTTTATAGTGGTTCGGAATCAATTTTGTATCGTAGCTCCAGGTCTAACATGAGCGTAGAGGGTTGAGGAGTATTGTTACTCCTCCTCCGTAACTTATCTTCGAGCTACACTCCCTCATGGGTAGTGTTAAGTGATTAACGTCTGTGCAGCGCTTGCCTTAAGGCATCAAAGTCAACTGGCCAAGTGTTTGCCAGGTGCATTAGAATCAAAAAGAAATCCTCATGGTGTCCAAATTCCCGTTCGTTATATCTTTTTAAACATTCACTCTTCTTTACCAACGATTACAAGTAATTATTTACATTTATTGAAGGGTTTTTCTTGCGACTAAATTCATGATTGAACATCTTCGTCTTCGCTATGATTCTTCATCCCCTGTTCTATCTATGCATTATGCAAGTGCTGGAAAAAGCAGAGTATTAGTTACAGCAAAAATCACGAAAAAACGCAAATTACAGCCAGAAAGTTATCATAATGACTAAATAGTCTGCAAGTCTCCAGCAATACAAGAAAGATATCAAAATTGCCTACAGTGTGTTGGAATTTATTTTTAATTATTATAAAATATAACGAATAAATATTATTTAATTTATTTAGATGCTGCATCTTTGGTAAACATTTCAGTAATGCACTTGACAGATCATACTACACTCATGTCCATAAATTAAGGATAATGAAGTTCAGGCAAAGAAACAGACAGAAGCAAAACAAATTTGACTTATTTGTAAAGTCTATTTATTAAACAAAAGGTAAAGAGCAAAAAGATGCTATATGTTTGACATAATTAATAAAAATTGCGATTTTTACTCCCTGGAGCAAATTTCAAAAAAGAACCTATTTACAAAAAACAGTATAACATGGTTAGTATGATGGTTAATATGGAGTATGTCTCTCGGACGATGCAATACAGGCCTTACAACGCCTAGGCATGCTGAGCATCAAATTATCAATCTGATCTTGGGGAATATTACACCACTCATCAAGCAATGCCCTCCGAAGTTCCGGTTGACAGGTGGGAGGGGGGTTGTTGACGGGCTGCAATTCGTCGGCCAAGCATATCCCACATGCTCTATTGGTTCAAGTCCGGTGAGTATGCTGGCCAATCCATACGGGTGATATCCTCCAATTGAGGGCATTCGTCTACAATGTTTGCACGGTGAGGACGGGCATTGTCATCCATAAACCGAAATTCAGCCCCATGGCGCCCCGAAACAAACGTACATGTTGTTCCAGAATGACATCCCGATAGATGTGGCCTGTCATCGTTACACTCTGAACATGCAGGTCAGTTCTGGAACCAAGAATAATTCCTCCCCAAACGAGCCATCCTGCACCACCGTTACGGTGTCGTTCAATGGTGTTATCTTGGTGGTAACGGGTACCTGGCGTTCTCCATATGAAAGTCCGGCGAGAATCAGACTGCAAACTAAACCTGGACTCGTCGGAAAACATCACACCAGACCACTGTTGCGGTGTCTACAATGCATGCTCTCTACTCAGGTTAATCGCAGGCGACAGTGAGTTGCGGTAAGTGGAACACATCAGACAGGCCTACGAGCATATAGACCAATGTGCCCTAAACGTCTGTACACGGTCTGCCTTGAAACTGTCGTACCGGTAGCTGAAAAGAGCTGACGAGACAGGTTTGATGCTGTGCTCCGTCTGTTCCTTTTGGCGTAACTGCTAAATACCGGTCCTCATTCACGGAGATATCACGGATCAGATTTGTTTGTGTACGGGACCCGAAGAAGTAACATTAATATGCGAATATTTAGATTCATAGCTTTTGTTTCATTATTTAATTTTAAATGCTCCTTGCGAATAATTCAACAGCGAAAACTGTATACTTTTTGTGATACTGCAATTTCCATAGCTTTTTATCTACTTTAAGTGCGGTAGTGTTCGAATATGTCGATTGTCTAATGATATTTATGATAAAAGTAATTTAATGAATAAATATTTTTTTCTGATAGGATTTACAAAATTATTTAAAATGACATGGGGAAACATTATCGTAGAATTGCGAAGAATACTTTTTAAGAAAATAGATTCAATTCAATTTTGAATCAAGTTTGCTTGATCAAGCAAAAAAGTTCCACAATTTGCAATACGCATATTAAAAATTAACACGGGATTTAACCTAATTCTATATAAGCATTAAAAATGTAACTTAATTCCAGTAAGGGGATAGGGGCATTGTTATAATAGTCGTTATTGAAGTAACAAAAGTATAAATAAAATGTTTTCAAATTCTTTAACAGGATAATATTGCATTTTGGGTTGTATACTTTGAATGTACTTATAAATTATTTTGAAAAGTATGTATTTAAAATGACAGAATTATGTTCTTAATTCAATACGCGAAATACATTTTAATTTAGAAGACGCTAGATTTCTTATATTCTGCTATATTTGAGTTTTGCAAGTTGATAACATTCGAAAAATCAACAAGCGCAGGAGAATTTCATCCCGATAGATGTGGCCTGTCATCGTGACACTCTGAAAATGCAGGTCAGTTCTGGAACCAAGAATAATTCCTCCCCAAACGAGCCATCCTGCACCACAGTAACGGTGTCGTTCAATGGTGTTCTCTTGGTGGTAACGGGTACCTGGCGCTCTCCATATGAAAGTACGGCGAGAATCAGACGGAAAACAAAACCTGGACTCGTCGGAAAACATCACACCAGACCCCTGTTGCGGTGTCCACAATGCATGCTCTCTACTCCAGATTAATCGCAGGCGACAGTGAGTTGCGGTAAGTGGAACACATCTGACAGGCCTACGAGCATATAGACCGATGTGCCCTAAGCGTCTGTACACGGTCTGCCTTGAAACTGTCGTACCGGTAGCTGAAGAGACAGGTCTGATGATGTGCTCCGTCTGTTTCTTTTGGCAGTAACTGCTAAATACCGGTCCTCATTCGGCGTTGTAACTCGGGGGAGACCTGTGCTGTAACATCTACTCACATTACCATCATCTTGGAATCGTTGCCAAAGCCTGGAGATGACACTCTGGGCGATTCCAAGTTCCTCGGATACTTCCAGCTGGGTACGTCCACATTCCAATCGTCCGATAATTCTACCACGTAAAAAATCATCCAAATGCTTCCTTTGTGCCATAACTATGCGGTTATTGCACCGAAAGGCTTTTTAAAGTGCTTGTGAACAATTTTACTTCTTTGCCACCATTCCTTATATACCCCTCTCTTACACTCTCGTCATTGTGACGTACTATCCGCGCCATCTGGTGGTTTCCTGTAATTTGCATATTCTTCTTCAAGTTGTGTGTGATAATTCTACAGGTGAAATTTTTATTTTAGAGTTCAATTTCTGTGGGATTCTGAATTATCCTTCATTTATGGACATGAGTGTAGTATAGGGAATTCTGCTGATTTATATCCGAATCTGCAATTCCTCGACTTCAGTGTAATGTAGTGCACCCAGAATAGCGCCCAATATGCTAACAAATCTGCCCTGCCTGTAGAAATAAAACTGATAAGAGGCAGTTATTGGGTGGACAAAATAATAAAGGTACGACATGATTTGTTTTCCATTATCCATTTAATCCCTTTAAAATGTGAAAAATAAAGACAGAAAATTAATATGTTCTTTAGTTTCTTAAAATTTCAGCAATGCAAATTTGGCATTTAATACTTGCATAATACGTGCTATTGACTAAAAACACTTTTTTTTTTCTTTTTAATTCAGAATAACATTAGAAAATACAGAAAAAGTGTTACAAAAAATGAAACCTATTTCTTCCTTTATGGAAATGCGCACAACATAATTTAAGTTTAATTCTTTTGTCATGAAATAAATTTTAAAAAATCGTTAATCAATAACTGATACTAAAAAAGAAATTTGTGAAGAACACAGTTAATTAAGTGAAAATGATATTCAAAGAATTTTCGACTCTTTTTATTTGACAATCGAACGTCAACTGTCGAGCTTACTTTAGGAAAATCAATATATTTGCTTATAATTATTTCAAAAAGGAAGGTGAAAGGAGCACTAAACGATGAAATTCTGCCAAATACACAATACAATAGTTTTTTAAAATGATTATATGAGACCTTCTAATATCAATATTAGATGGTTGTCATAGAACCATTGAATTTATAAATCGGTTGTTTTTTAAAGTTCCCCACCAAACATGAAAGACAGTTGTTATGTGTCTCACTATCAAAGCACACATCTTTATGAAAATATATTACTAAAAATCTTAATTATATAATAGATTTCTGTCTCTAAGATTTATATGTTTAATCACAATATATATTATTTTTTTATCAAGAATGCTTCAAATTATGAAAAAGGATCAACCCTATAAATTAATATCATTTTTATTTTACTGTGGTGCAATATTCCCTTTCATATCCGTTTGCAGGCCCAGCACTGTTGAAACTGTAATCAGAATAATTTTTCATGTTTTAATTGTGTTTGTTTTTCTTGTGGTGACAATTTCTGCATTGGTGCTTTCCAACGGTTCTCTGGTGTTTATGTCCATGCCATTCATGTACATCGTGCTAGTAATACAACGTTGTGTTCTGATCCAAAAATTACTACGCTGAGGAAAATTTCTAAAACTCTCAATAAATTTGAAATACGCAAAGGAGTTAATTGGTTGTGGATTAAAATTCTCATTATAAGCACTGTACTTTTTCCAGCTTTCCTAATTACTTACAAACTAGTGATCAAACAAGAGTATCAAGACATGTCATTTTTTCTTTTCGGATATGAAAAACAACTACGAACTTTATAACAAAATAGCTTACGCAATTTTAGAAATATATAGTTTTATATTCTACTCATTGCCAGCGATCACATTTGGATATTTTTACACTGTTGTTTGCATTCATATCAGCCACATTATCAAGCAGATCACAGCAACACACAGAGAAAGAAAGAAGGCTAGCTTAGAAAACTTTCTTGAAGATTATTCCATCATAAAATTAGTTGTGGACCAGATTGATAAAGACGTTGGATTTCTTGTGTTCCTTTCTGTCATTTCCACTTCATTTTTCATATGCTTTTCAATATGCCTTATTCTCTATCCAAAAGTCCTCGAAGGATCATTTCTTAGATTTCAGATATATTGCAGTTTTCTCGTCAATTTTCTTTTTTTTCGTCATAATCACGGCTTCGGCCGCGATGGTGGAAGAAGCATCGTTGGAAGTCGGTTCTCAATCTCACACGCTGTCAGAAATCAGAGGAAAATCAATTTTTGTCCGACAGAGAATCATGACGTTCTTTGAAAAAGGAATCACATTAACAGTGTGGAGAATCGCTCCTATCAGAAGAAGTTTCATTTTTGGTATAATAGGAATCATATTCACTTACACGTTTATGTTTTATGGTTTGAATCGATGAAAGACCAGATGGAAATGAATGAAAATCATTTTTTATTTCAAGATTTCATTATTTTTACAGCAAAAGAATTTAAACTATCATTTATTTGTATCAAAAGATGATTTTTTTCACAATATTTAGTAAAATATTCATTGACAAGGTGCAAAGCTATTAATTTTTTATAGTTTATCAAGTCAGTGAAAATCTGCCTTTAATGAAAACCTATAAATGACATTTCAGTAAATATCCATTTTTATTACTCAAAGATTAATTACATTTACGAGGAAAAAAATGAATTAGCAGTAAGGAGATTATTTGTTTTTGATCAGGAAATATTTTTTTACTCTAATTGATATGATTGGAGACTTTAAACGCTAAGAACTTGTTTTACATCAGCAAGTTTGAGAGGAAAATTTTGAGAAAAATATTTGGACAAAGAGTTGACAATAACATATGGATTAGAAGATCAAACAAAGAAATTGACACCTGATTAAAAATAGAGATCTTGTGAGATACATCCAATCACAAAGAATCCCCTGACTCGGACCCCTCGCAGAGATGAGGGAAGCACCATAATCCTTTTAATGATGCTATGTACATTGTTCAACAATAGGAAGACCAAGGGAAGGTAAAGGATAGTGCCGAAGAGGATCTTAGACAAGTGAAAATTATTTACTGGAACAGATTGGCATTGGAGCGAGACAGATGGAGGTCTGTTGTGTTGGAGGCTCAAACCTGCGCAAGGCTGTAATGCGAGTAAAGAAGAATTTATATGATATCCATTTACCCGTTTTATAGTATTCAAATTTGTTTAAAATTTTATGGTTCGTCAACCCAGTGAAAGTTTGAATTCGATGAAAACCATAAATGAATGGTCGGGTAAAATCAACCATGATTTCAAAAAGATTTATTATATTTAAGAAGAAAGAAATTACGTGGAGAATCTTGCTTTTTAGAAATGAAGTTATTTTATTACGTTTTTTTCCGATCTATCTTCACCTGCACAGCTGTTTCATTCTGTGGCACAGTGAAAAATAGTTCGATTCCAATCAAGAACCTGGAAAGATTGCTCATAATAGTATTGTATTAATTTCATTTTACATTGCTGCTTACCTATTTTAATCGATTGATTAAAGTCTGTAAATTAACGAATTCTTTGTAAACAGGGGAAAAAAGGTGAGCAAATTCTTAATGTAATTTCTGATTTAATAAAAGTCGGGAAATAACATTTAAAAAAGACTCGCAGTATTTAAAAGACTTATTTTAAGACTTTTCTTATTGAAAACGCTGTCAAAAAATCAATTATAATCGTGATTTTTTAACCACATCTCTTATAGTAGCTCAAAATTGAGATGCTTGACATACTAGTAATTGAAATTGCTTTATAGTATATATATATATATAGGGTTGTGATGTCTAGGGAGTAATTTAAAAGCAAATGAAGAAACAGGATGTTCCTTTTCTAGCCATTTTTATTTACATATTATTTGCGACTAAATTTACAATAATTAATTAATAATTATATATGGTAACAAGTCGACAAACGATATTGTAATTATGAATCCTATATAACATCCCCATTTATACAATTCGAAACATATTATTAAGTAAATTGCATATAGAATAAATTTTAATTTTGTGAAAACTAAAATAATGCCGACAGAACATTTTTTGGAAAATATCATACCTAAAAGTGTATTTTTGTAAACTTGTTTGTGTGTGCCTTAAAAAAAAATATATGCATAAGACTTTTTATTAATATACCGTGTTCCATTTTTATGATATATAACTAACAACGTCTCATATTAAATATATTGCATTATATATTTGCTTATTGAACACAGACACAAAAACTTACATCTGATTAGTTGGAAAATAGCAAGTTTATTGGATTTACAAAATGACCGAAAAAGAAAAACCAGAGGCATTTCTCTAAATTCTTATTTTGGATCTACGGAAAGAAAGTATGCTTATATTTATAGTACGACCAGTTCTATAAAAGATATCTTGTCATATTTCCGTTAATAGGGTGTCAAATAAAATGTGCGCCAACGTGGCAAGAATTTTTCGTGGATGGCGCCAAACATTTGAATTCTTTCATTCTAATTAGCTATGTTTTGCATTTGGCAGGAAACGGTCGTTTTGTTTATTCTTGATATTTCTTGTAAATCAATGCTATATTGATAGCATACAATAATGCGGTACCAAATCCAACACCATTTAATTTATGTTCAAGGCAATTTATCCGACATGAAAATAACGATTATTCACTATCAGTGGAATATTCTATACACCCTTTTGTAGCCTTTATTTGTCGAGATATGTCCCATGTCTGGTTCTGGAAGAATATCTGTAAGTGGTTGCAATTTATACTTGTGGTGTTTGTTCACTTGGTTGGTAACAAACAAATTCCAAAAATTCAAGTGGCCGTGTCACAAACTCTTCATGACCAATAAAATAAGTAGCAGCATCAAAATGCATTTTCTGGGTTTTTTCTGTCGGAAACAACCATGTTTTGAGATCATTATTTTGATGATACTGGTCTTGAAGAAGATATCGAATCTAGTCATGAAATACTTGCCACTGAGCATTGACAATATGTACAATATCTCCATTCAGCAAAGGCGTTTTCGTTATTTTTTACTTTCTCATAAAAGAGTAAAATTTTTCACAAACTATTTAAGTATATTCTTTATATTTTTTTTAATTAAATTTTGCTATTGAACCTTGAAAATTCCTTCCCCTGTAAAAAATACCATTTTTTAAAGCTACTTGTTAAAATATGCATGATTAAATCTGCATTACGACCTATATGTGTATTAAAGGTGATATCTTACGTTGTGGATGTATTGTCTTTATAATCAAGAATTCATATTATAGACAAAATATTCTTGACAGCCCTTTAAACATTTTTTTTTTAATTGTGATATATATTTTTTTTATATTATTGTAAGGGATGTATTTGAACAATTATTTGATATACATATTTGAAAACCTTTTTTTTTTTTTGTTGTTGTTGTATGAATTTTATTTCATGGAATAGAAAATCGGTTTTTGTCTTGTTGGAAAAATGGAAGAATATTTTTATCTCAACTCAAAACAAATCTCCAGTTGTTTCTTTAATGTGAAAAACAAGTTTGTTGTGCATTTTTTTATACTATTTCTATTGAATTTTAAATGCTGGATAATAATTATATTTGTACTTAATGACTTTGCTATTGATATTAATATTTGGTCTATTGAATTTGGAATTATTTATTTATTTTTACCCCTAAACTCGAAACAAAAATCTAACACTATCTGGAAGACAATTGCGTTGTGTTCAAAAAAAAATAAACCCAGGAAATCAAAATTTACCCAAACGACAATCAGCGTGGTGTGTGCTATGTATGTGAGAATAAATAGTCAGCATGTTAAAATATAAACATTGGATTTATTATTTGGATATTAGATATGGCAAAATAAAAAAAACCTTAAACACATACACAGATTCAAAACAATGACAATATAACTTAGGTTAACATCAGTTAACTAGGGACCCCATCAGTACCACGCAATTTCATTTGCTTAGTGTATACTAGACACAAACAATAAAAAAATTAAATCATGAGTTTTAACTCACATATCATAATTAGCACTACCAAATTTATAAATGCAGACGCTCCTGTGATTTATCAATCACTGATCAGGTGGAACTGAACGCGTATCAAAGGAACATCCGCATTCTGTTTGTAACTCTTTCGTGTGACTCAATGCATCTCTTTTTACAACGTAGAAGGAGTTATGCTTTCACGACAAAGACGATTCGTGCGACAGGCTTTAATGGAAATAAATCGATTACTCGTTTTTCCATGTGATATTTGCCTGCAACAAAAATGAATGCTTTCTCTGCTCAAATTCAGCTGACTACGATCGTGCTTTTTACATTGTCATCTCCATGAAAGGATTGCAGTTTTTATTGCCACACATGGCAGTCTCGTGCAATAATTAAAGATTGCTGCAATTTAAAGCTTTTCTTGTAAAGGGAAATTCGTTTTTTTAGCGGACTTAATTATTTAAATAACTTATTAGTAAGACTGATAAAAAAGGAATTCGTCACATACAAAAGCATTTATTCTTGGCAAGTTCTCGGAAAATAAATGCGTCATAGAAAGACACAGAAATGCAGATGCCCTCTTACAAGTTCGACCTTCCTCCATGTCTTTCCAGAAGCGGTCAAGAGGTGAGAGAATCAACGAATAGATGGAGGCTTTCAATTATTCTGAATGTTCTGCACTGTACTAGAAGGCGCATCCATGCGACCCTCACAATTATTTCACCGATCGAATAACGTACTTCACTGGACGTGTACTTCAGTCGAGAAGTGAATTATGTTATAAATCTAAAGAAGAGATTTTCTGCCCTGAAACATTTCAGTGTTTTTAAGCAAAATTACAAACATTTCACAGAGAGAAACGTGAATTCGTTGTAATTTCTTAGGAAGCAAACAGACATTGAAGAAAAAAATGTGTGTTCGTTGCATCATCGTTGATGAGTTAGCTGATTAGTTAAAAAAAATATTTCTATTTAAGATTAATTGTTCACACATTTCACATTTTTTGTCTTCGTACAAGATCCTAGATTAATATAAAAATATTTTAATTTATTTAAATAAAGTCTATAGCGATTAATTTCTGCTTCCCGTGTTTCTCAGTTAGTCAACTACTCATCCATTCATCAGTTGGCAGCCATGTTTGTTTATTAGAAATGCTTCCAAATCGCATGCGCAGTACTGCAATATTACCGATATGCATGCGCAATAGTACAATGTTTATTGTACCGAGCAAAAACGTTGTGACAGATAGCTCACTTTAACATATAGGAATCTTTGCATAAATAAAGTGAATTCGTTGTAATTTGTTATGAAGCAAACAAACATTGAAGAAATAACAGAATAGAAAAATAAATGAAAGTCTTTATATAAAATAATTTTTACAATTCTTCACAAATATGTATTACGTAGAGCCGTTCTGCAGCAAATTACAAAATATTATCTATAAAGATTCCTCAGATTTTTTTTGACATATTTGTCGAGAAAGTACACTTTTCTGAGAATCTCGCTTTTAAAACTGGGATAGTCTATTTTAAGAAACAGCTTTGAGGAAACACGTTTACACCTTTGCAAGTTTTCTTATGCCGTGAAAAATAGGTTCTGTGAGAAAATCGTTTATCGCATACATCACACGCAAACTGCTTTTCTTCTGAATGAGTATTCAAATGAGCAGTTAAACTAATTTTATGTGAAAATCTTCTCTGACATACTTTGCATACAAACGGCTTCTCTCCGGTGTGGACGCGGTAATGCTTCTGCAAAGTTTGCTTAGAGAAAACGCCTTGTTGCACAAGTCGCAAGAATGAGGCTTTTCTTGGGTGTGTGTCCTTAGATGTGTCCTCAGATTAGAACTTTGTCCGAATGCTCTTCCGCATACAGTGCATGCGTGCGTCCTGTCTTTGGTGTGAGTGACCATGTGAATTCGAAGTTCATTCCTTCGAGAGAAGGCCTTGTTGCATATTTCGCATACGTGAGTTTTGTTTCCCTCGTGCATTATTAAATGCTGTATGAAATTGCTTTTTTGAAGAAATCCTTTGTTGCACATGTCACACACATGAGGCTTCGATCCCAGTGGCAAAAGCACATGCTCTGTCAATTTCCATTTCTGATCAAATTGTCTTCCGCAAATATCGCAAGAAAAAGTATTTTTTTCCATAGTTGGTCCACCAAGCTCGGCCATTATTTAATGCGTTTGCCAAAGTACTCGATTTACAGGGAGGATTTTTTTTTTTTTTTTTATATAAACAATTTCCTTTAAATAAACTGGAAGATAGCAGGTTTCCTTCACTTTATTTCATTATTGTAGCTGCTAGAATGCCAGCAAAAAAAAAAAAAAAAAAAAAAAGCCGTAGAACTTTTTTAAAAAACGTGATTCATCTAAATAGGCCTTTCTTGGACCTTAAGCCTTTAATAGGTGTTTAGAGTTAAGCCTTTCATAAGTGTTCCGAAAAGCGTTGCAATTCTCTTAAAACTCGAGGTTTATTAAACACTAAATTGGGTGTTGAAGGTAGAAGATACAATAGAAGGGCAAATTAATATTTGAAAACACAAAATGGACATTTTATCCAACAAGACATTTTACTTTAGAGTAGCCTTCAATAATGACCAGATCACATTTTCAGTCACTTGTGTTAACGGAGTAAATGTGCCACGAATACGTCTTGTCAAAAACGACGACAGGCACTATAAATCTGCAGGCCGGAAAGCTTTCCTGTTGAGATCGAGGTCACTCAGAAGAGAGGGCATGCATCCGGATAATACTAGAATGAGAAAGAAATGCGGATTATACATTACTATAAAAAAATTTGCATTATGTACCTTGAATTCATTAGTACATAATTATAATTCATATATGAATAAACAAAAGAATTTAATATTAGGTATATATAACCACTAAGAAACATTTTTTTCTCTTTATAATGCAGTTGACAAATAGGCCGTGATCTTTTTATACCATAAGGGCTGCACCGATGTTACCACTTTGCATTATCCAGGGGGCGCGCTCTACGATCCTATTAGGACTGGGACCTACGGTTTCAAGTGGATTCGAACCACTACAAACACCCATGGCAACGCCGGGATTTGAGCCCGACACCTGTTGTACCGAGCGCTGGACCACTAGCCTAGAACCAATTTTTTTTTTTTACATATTAATTTTATATACATTTACCAGGGCCTGAATGTCTAGCGCTCGGCGCCACAGGTACAAACAAAAGTACACACGTGTTTTATTTATATTTTTAAATATTGGTATTTTAAAGGGAGCCAAGTCTGGGGAGCTCGGTACCACAGGTGTCGGGTTCGAGTCCAGGTGGTGCCATGGATGTTTGTAGAGGTTCGGAATCCACTTTAAGCCGTAGGCCCTGGTCTCTTACAACATATATAACAACAACTATATATCATGCAACATATTTTGGCCTTTTTGTAAATTTTTTAAGTATAATAAATAGCAGGATGGAAAAACGTTTTGTACATTTCAGTCAAAATATTATATGAAAAATTGTAATATGAAATATTTTAATTTGGTGAACTTTTAGTAATATTTGCTTTTAGTAATCAGTATTTACTTTTTTTTAAGCCAAATTATTAAACAACATTATACTATATATTTAAGAAACAGCACAATATTATATACATATATATATATAAGCAATGATCTCACTCTAGGTTTATTTGCACATGCATATTTTATTTTCTAATAATTTAACCTGTGGACATATGTTCTCATTATACTATTTAATTCACAATGCTTTGCCACTTATACAACAACACATTGATCAAATTTCTAAAATGTTTACACTGTCACAAGTAACTCACACAACTTAGGTAAACACGCCAAAAATCTTCACACAGATAAACATGCAAAAATTATTCACTATTACTTCTAAAATGCAAATTGCTTAGTGGGTAAGAAAAGATGTTAAGTATTTATAGGCCAATATTTATCACATATAATTCTCATATAGGAAACTTTGCCTCAGGCCAGGTCACTATTCAAAACTATTATTTATAAAAGAAAGAAAAAAAATGTCATAGATAACACACATAAATAATATATGTACCCCGTTAGGACAGCAATTTTAATAAAATAACACATTTCACTGGAAAACCTAAGAACAATTCAAGATACCGTCACAGCACTACATCAACAAAACTCTGTTCCTATCCACTTGCATCACAACCACGAAGAAAATTTTTTTTTTTTTCATTTAATGAATTGTTTACACTTCATAACAAATATAAAACTTTATTGACAGATCTTATTTATCATCGCAGAATCTGAAAATGCACTAGAGCGAATTCAACTTAATAATTTTATTTGTCAATGTAATTTCCTAATTGCTGTTCCTCCTACACCTGATTTGGATCTCTGACAGCCTACACTATGGACGTTGCTCTAATTAAAAACTATCTTTTTTTATTACAATTCGAAATCCACCTCTGTCCTTACATATGATTTTAATCTTGTTGTGTTTCAAATTTGACTTCACTATTCATAAAACTAATATTCCAAAATACCACATTCCAAATTGGACTAAATTTTTACATTAATTAAAAGTTGCAAATTACAATCCTAGTAATTTTGACATACACATAGATCTAGAAACTATGCAAGATACTGAAATTATAATATCACTTTACATTATATGCACAAATTGTTTTGATTAGGTGTTATCATAACACTTATAAACACAAAATCAAAACAGATAAAAAGTCACACCTTTCTACAAACATCATAAATAAAATTACTGTAAGAAACAATCTTAGGCAAATACCCTCAGAACAATGTGTAAAAATGTATTGTAATTTAAATAATTCTAAGAGAAATGAATAATATACATAAGAATATTCAATAAAGCACTATTTCTCCTAATGACAATTATCTTAGGAAAATAATTATAGGTATAAAAAATGCAGAGCAAAATATTCCTTTGTTCAAAGAAACAACAATACTCTTGCTTACACCAACTCATATATAGTCACAACACTTGCAAAACACCACCAAACTCAATTTAAAAACCAAAGACACCCTGCCACTGAGCAACTAATTACTAAAATTTTTCACAAATATGCCACTTCTAATATTCACTCTTCTCACCATGCTACAATTGAAGTCACACCTTCTCGATTTTAGATTTTCAATTCATTAATACTTCAGTAATAATAAAGCAATTGACACAAAAGAAATGTTAAAACATCTTCCTTGTCATTTAGTCACCTTCTTATAATTTCTAAAATATATGAATATTTCATTCTGATTCATGTAAATAAAAATATTAACACTTCGCAAACATCGTAAAATTTGATATCACTAAACAATTAATTATCTACAACACAACAATTACTTTGAGCATATCAGGCAGCTTTAGTAATAGGCATACAAAAGCTTTACTATTCCTTGATGTTACCAAATCAATCGGCAAAGTTTGGATACATTCATTTATTTAAAAACTTATATCATACTTCCTCAATGAGTCATTAATATTCTTATACACTATCTCAGAAACGGATTTCTTTTGTCACTAATGTTTAATGTTGATTTTTCTTTTCCACATTTGATCACTACTAGCTAACCACAAGGATCACTCCTAGAATCAATCTTACATAACAAACATTAATGGAATTCCAAATTCTATTCCTACCAAGAAATTTATTTATGCAGATAGCATGGTCATTTTTCACAAAACTCTACACCACAAACCTCTAGACACATTCAAAATTACATTACACAGATGGAAACCTGGTTGGAGCAATGGAAGATAAAAATTAATAATAGTCAGTGAATAGTTCGTATTCAAGCCAAGGCTGTTATACAACTTACACTTTATATAGACATTAGATGTACAAATTATAAAAAATACTTTGGTGTCACTCTCAACACAATACTAATATGACTCCAGTACATCATAAACACAATTAAAAAATAACAAACAACCACAATAATCCTTTATTCTTTACATTCAGAATATTGTCACAAAAATTTAGATAACAAAATATTTATAAAATACTTCTTAAACCAATTATTTCATATGTTGTAGCAATTAGGTGTTGTGTTATTTCACAACTCTTCCCAGTATTTTTGCAAAAGTTTCCCCTCAAACACATATTTTTTAAATTTGTTTCTGTTCTGATTTTTTTTACCTGTGTAGGATAATAATAGTTTACACTAATTGAGCATTAACCATGCTGCACACTCATTTTTTTTTTTTTTTTTGCTACTTTTGTATGCTTTTATAATTCACACATAAAATTTTCTCATTCTTGTAGATGTCTTTTAATTTTTATATTTAATATCACTATTTGATATATAAAATATATTCAAGCGCCATATTCAAAACTATACTCTTCTTTTTTTTTTATAACTTTCTACTTATAGTTTTATACTTTGTTGCTTATATTTTTACATACAAAACCTCATTCTTTACATGTTTTTCAAAATCTTTTCATTTTCAAACTATACCTGAGCTTATTTTCCACAATTTTATTTACAATAAAAATTTTGAACACTAAATTCTTCCTTTTTCAAAAATAATTTTGGAAAACTCCTACATGTTGTTCACATATATGTAAAAATTATACAATATGTCACATATTGAGTATTACATAAAGCAATATTTTGTACAAGTATATAAAATTATACAACATCTAATAACTCTTATGTGTTATATAGTTTTGTATACTTGTTATTGTATATATATAATTGTATATTTATACTTCCCATTTCCGAAATTTTGTAAATATTCACTAGCACAAAATTTTTATCACTTTGTTACTTTGAATTCTACATTTTGTATTCGCTATAAGAATAACTTCGACATTTAAATTTACACATAATATAATTTTTTTTTATATTTTTAATTTTGCTCATGTTTTTGACAATTCCAACACATACTGCATTTAAGAAACTTTTTTTTTTTAAATGGGGGCATGTAATAAATCTATTAACGATGAGTAGTAAAAATATACTTCAATACATAAAACTCAATAATAATATAATTTATAAAGTTCAACAGAAGAAATAAATAGTTAACATTGTCATAAAAAAAAAATTATACAAAGCATGTTGAGTTTCTCAATATTGAATTAATAGTGAAAAATTTAATGAACCTAATAAAGCGTTTTGAATCAAAAGATAGTATAAACCATGAATCAGTAAAGAATATTTATGAACATCAAAAATTTATGTTTGTTTCAAAACATATATGTGAAAAATTTTGTGTTTCGTAAGTAAAATGTCGAGTATACTGCTTACCTGACAAGTTGCTTTACTTTTATTTCAAGATAAAGAGCAAAAAAAAAAAAATTAATAATAACTACAGCATCAAAAAGGATTACTTTAGACATGAAAGGAAAATAAATAACATTTCAAAACAGCAATCCAGAATTTAAATTATGCAATTCATAACAAGCATGTTTACGTGCCTAGAAAATACTCCATTACAAAATTCAAAACACAAACAGTGGCAGTGAAAGTAGCAGTTAATATTATAAACTTCTATTTCAAAATTAAAAACCTGGATGGCATTAGTTGGACATTCATTTAAATTCCATTCAAATTCATCACACAATGTTAAGAGAAAAATAGTGTAAACTCGTTCCAATATGAAAATAAATGTTATTCGAGTTTAAGACACAGAGTTTTGCGCAATTAAATTTCAAGGTAATTTAGTAGAAAAAGCTGTAGAACAAGGTATGAATAGATTTGTATATCTTATTAGCTAAAAACTAGCAATTATAAGTACACAGAGGAAAAAAGCATTCCTATAAAATTCTATAACACAATTTGAAAATTTTGAAATCACCATTTGGACAAATAGACTTTGGCGAGCAAAAAGTACTACAAGAGCGAAACATCCAATCAAATTACAGTATTTTGGTGATCATCTACGAAGTAGTTTTAGGCGAAATTTGGGTTTTGAAATAAATCTGACCAATCACGAGAGAAAAAACAAAAAAATTTATACTGATGCTACACACCATGCTACAATTGAAGTCACACCTT
Source organism: Caerostris extrusa (assembly GCA_021605095.1). Classification (NCBI taxonomy): domain Eukaryota; kingdom Metazoa; phylum Arthropoda; class Arachnida; order Araneae; family Araneidae; genus Caerostris; species Caerostris extrusa. The sequence continues at coordinate 56,397 of BPLR01009380.1, read as the reverse complement.
CTCGATTTTAGATTTTTCAATTCATCAAAAACTTCAGTAATAATAAAGCAATTGACACAAAAGAAATGTTAAAACATCTTCCTTGCCATTTAGTCTCCTTTTCATGAACATTGTACAATTTGATACCACTGAATAATTATATGCAACACATCAATTACTTTGAGCAGTAGAGTGCATATCAGGGAACTTCAGTAATAGGAATACAGCAGCTTCACTATTCCTTGATGTTGCTGAATAATTCACTTATTTAAAAACTTATATCATAATTCCAAATTATATCATTAAAATTCTTATACACTATTTCTCAAATAGGTTTCTTTTGACATTAATGTTAATGTTGATTTTTCTTTTCCACATTTGATCACTACTCGTTTACAACAATGATCACTTCTAGATTTAATCTTACACAACAAATATTAGTGGCATTCAAAATTCAATTCATACCAACAAATTTATTTATGTAGATGGCACAGTCATTTTTCACAAGACTCTGCACTGTAAGCAGCCACAGAACATATTCAAAATTACATCACAGAAATAGAAACCCGGTTGTCACAATGGTAGATAAAAATTAATAGCAGTAAGTGAGTAGTTTGGATCCAAGCCAAGGCTTGTTATATAACTTTACACTATACACAAACATTAGATGGACAAATTACTTAAAATACTTTGATGTCACTCTCAACAAAATACTAACATGACCCCAGTATGTGGTAAACACAATTCAAAAATACAAACAACAACAATAATTCTGAATTTCACTACTATTTTCACCAAGATTTATGTAACAAAATATTTCTTAAACCAATCATTTCATATGTTGCAACAATTGGGTCTTATGTCGTTTCGCAACTCCTTCCAGTACTTTTGCAAAATTTTTCCCTCACAAATTCCCGCCCCCAAAAAATTCAATTTTCCCTCACACATATTTTTTTTTTTTTTTTTATTTTTTTTTTTTTTTTTTTTTTTACCTGCCTAGGATAGATGTATAAATGACACTAATTGAATATTGGCTATGCTGCACACTCATTTCTTCCTTTCGAACTACTTTTGTATGCATTTATTTAATATAGTTTTATAATTCATACATAAAATTTTCTTTTTTTCTTGTACATGTCTTCTAATTTTTTCATTTTTAAACTTAACTTCACTATTTTAATCATAAAATATGTTCAAGAGCCATATTGATAAACTGTATTCTTCCTTTTCTTATAACTTTCTACTTGTAGTTTTATAGTTTGCGCACAAAAAACTTTTTCACTTGCACACAAAAATCACATTTTGAACATGTGATTTTTTGTGCAAGTGAAAGACCCAAATTTTGTAAATATTCTTTTCTAACTCTCCACATTTTCAAACTATATCTGAGTTTAATTTCCACAATTTTATTTACATTAAAAATTCTGAGCACTAAATTCTTCCTTTTCCAAAATTTTTTTTTTAGGAAAACTCCTGCACAATGATCACATATATGTAAAAATTATAAAATATGTCTTATATTATTAAGCGATATATATTACTTTATAAAATTATACAGCATGCAAAAACTCTTACAAGTTGTTTCACATTTCGCAAATTTTGTAAATATTCATTCACGCACAATTCTTTTCACTTTCTTGCTTTAAATTCTACTTTTTTTTACCCTGTATAAAAACAACTTTGACATTTAAATGTACACATTTTATAATTCTTCTGCTTTTCTATTTTTACTTTTGCTTATTTTTTCAACATTCCAACACATACTACCATAATTAAGGAACTTTTTTTAAATGGAGGCATCTAATAATTGGATAAGGCATCTAATAATGGAGACATCTTTTTTAAATGGAGGCACCGCCGGGACTCGAAGCCTAGAAAATACTCCATTAACATATTCAAAACACAAACAGTGGTAGGGAAAGTAGCAGTTGATATTAAAAACTGCTATTTCAAGAGTAAAAACCTGGATGGCATTAGTTGGACATTCATTTAAATTCCATTCAAATTCATCACATAATGATAAGAGAAAAAAATAGTGTAAACTCGTTCCAATATGAAAATAAATATTATTCGAGTTTTAGACACAGAGTTTTGCGCAGTTAAAAGTCAAGATAATTTAGTAGAAAAAGCAGTAGAACAATGTATGAATAGATTTGTATATCTTATTAGCTAAAAACTAGCAATTATAAGTATACAGAGGGAAAAAAAATATTCCTATAAAATTCTATAACACAATTTGAAAATTTTGAAATCACCATTTGGGCAACTAGACTTTGGTGAGCAAAAGTACTACAAGAGCGAAACATCCAATCAAATTGCAATATTTTGGTGACCATCTACGAAGTAGTTTTACCTTAGGCGAAGTTTGGGGTTTTGAAATAAATCTGATCAATCAATGTGCAATTTTGAGAGAGAAAAAAAAAAAAAAAAGGTATATGATTCTTGAGATACTGATCGGTGCTCAGTTGTCAAATGTGCAATTTTTAAAGTAAAAATATGCATAAAATTAGATAAAAACTATGACAGTACATAATATAGAAGAAAACAAAGATTATGACAATATAACGTATAAATTTGTACACGAGTATAAATTTGACAGCTGTTGCACTATTAGTATGTGAGTTATAGCTTTTCTAGTGAAGCAACTTTTGTTAGTTTGCAAAAATGGATAAAAATGAATTTCGTATGTTAATAAAGCAATGCTTTTTTGGCAAAAAAAAAAAAAAAAAAAAAAAAAAATACTATTGAAGCCAAGGCTTGGCTTGATAAACATTATTCGGACTTTGCACCACGAAAGTCAACCGAAGAGAAGTGGTTTGCTTAATTTAAACGAGGCGAAATGAGCACCGAGGAAGATGCACGCATTGGACACCCCAAAGAGGCTGTTACCGACAAAAACGCCCACAAAATAATTTCTGATAACCGTAAACTGAAGTTGATTGAGATAGCTGAGACCCTAAAGATATCAAAGGAACGTGTTGGATATATCGTGAATGAATATTTGGATATGCTAAAGCTCTGTTCAAAGTGGGTGCCGCGCGAGCTCACAATTGACACAAAACAACAACCAATTGATGATTCTAAGCAGTGTTTGGAGTTGTTCAATCGTAATAAACCCGAATTTTTGCATCGATATGTGACAATGGATGAAACATGACTCCATCATTTCACATCGGGTCAATCGACAGTCAGCCGAGTGGACTGCACGTGATGAACACTAAAAATGCTATAACTTCACAAAAAAATGCTATAACTCCCATACTAATACTGCAACAGCTGTCAAATTTATACACGTGTCTTTTGAAGGCTGGGCTAACTAAAATTATATGGATTTAATACTAGTAGCGTCATCTATGTGTCAGTCTATGAACATTTCAGCCCACCTGTTATTTCATATTTTTATTTTTTAAGAAAAACAAATAAGTTATCTTATTTCTATTCAAACCAATTATATTACAATTATTATCCATTTTAAGACTTAATAATGTTTTCTATTTACCTTTCCAAATTTTCTGCTTTTGCGAGAAAAAAAACAACACTAAAAGTGAAAATTGACAGTGTTTTCTACTGATTTCGCATATTTATCAATAAATAAAAAAAAAAAATAAAAATAAATAAATAAATATCTATAAAAATAAATAAATATCTTTTGGTTCCAAAAGTGGAACCAAAAGATATTTATTTATTTGTCTAAAATATTACTATCTCGTTTCTTATATATTCTTTTAACGCTTTCACTTTAGTGGGGAGACAAAATATGAAACTAAAAAAAGTCGGTTAAAATTGAAATTTCACACAATTTTCAGCTAATTTTTTATTATATTTAGAATATAATTGATTATTTATTAAATTTCAGATTTTTACTGTATTTCGGAATATTCCTGTTATATTTAGAAGCTCAAGTAGAATAGGAAGATATTTTTATTGAATAATCTGAAATATTTAATAGAAAGAAAGAAATGTGAATATATGTCTTCGTCTTTTATAGCATCATGAATATATATTTTCAAAGGGAGCATTTCAATTAGTTTTGGTCAGAGAGACCGCTGAATCACTAACAGTTATTGATGTGTGGAATAAATTTTCAATTATGTATCCATTCAAATTGAATGACGACCCTCCACTTTGAATGCATATTGGAAAGCTGTTTGGCCAGAATGCATTAAAAACAAAGATCCGTCTTTTCTAATACGACAGCATTTGGTGTTCATGAATGAGTGACATGTTCTTAACTTTTCAAATGACGATTTAAGTTATCTTTTTATGAAATAAAAGGCTCATATGCTAATATGAAATAAATCTTTCTGTGATCTCAAATTATATGTGCAAACTATATGAAGTGAAATGTTTATATGTTAATATGAAATAAATCATTTGTGCAAACTTTATGAAATAAAATGCTTATATAAAATAAATCTTTGTGTGATCTCAAGTCATATGTGCCAACTTTATGAAATAAATCTTTTTGTGTGATCTCAAATCGTATGTGCAAACTTTATGAAATGAAATGTTTATATGTTAATATAAATCATTTGTGCAAACTTTATGAAATAAAATGCTTATATAAAATAAATCTTTGTGTGATCTCAAGTCATATGTGCCAACTTTATGAAATAAATCTTTGTGTGATCTCAAATCATATGTGCAAACTTTATGAAATGAAATGTTTATATGTTAATATGAAATAAATCATTTGTGCAAACTTTATGAAATAAAATGCTTATATAAAATAAATCTTTGTGTGATCTCAAGTCATATGTGCCAACTTTATGAAATGAAATGTTTATATGTTAATATGGAAATAAATCATTTGTGCAAACTTTATGAAATAAAATGCTTATATAAAATAAATCTTTGTGTGATCTCAAGTCATATGTGCCAACTTTATGAAATAAATCTTTGTGTGATCTCAAATCATATGTGCAAACTTTATGAAATGAAATGTTTATATGTTAATATGAAATAAATCATTTGTGCAAACTTTATGAAATAAAATGCTTATATAAAATAAATCTTTGTGTGATCTCAAGTCATATGTGCCAACTTTATGAAATAAATCTTTGTGTGATCTCAAATCGTATGTGCAAACTTTATGAAATGAAATGTTTATATGTTAATATGAAATAAATCATTTGTGCAAACTTTATGAAATAAAATGCTTATATAAAATAAATCTTTGTGTGATCTCAAGTCATATGTGCCAACTTTTATGAAATAAATCTTTGTGTGATCTCAAATCATATGTGCAAACTTTATGAAATGAAATGTTTATATGTTAATATGAAATAAATCATTTGTGCAAACTTTATGAAATAAAATGCTTATATAAAATAAATCTTTGTGTGATCTCAAGTCATATGTGCAAATTTTATGAAATGAAATGCTTATATGAAATAAATCTTTGTGTGATCTCAAATCATATGTGCAAACTTTATGAAATGAAATGCTTATATGAAATAAATCTTTGTGTGATCTCAAATCATATGTGAAAACTTTATGAAATAAAATGCTTAAGATCCTAATATGAAAAATTCTTGTTTTTTTGTATTAGTTTTCCTAATTTCTTAAGTCTGGAACAAATGTTCAATTTTTTCCATAGATGCAATATATTTTTACAGGCATTCTTTGGGCACGTAATGGTGTCAAAACAGAATTAGGTGTATTGAGACTTAAAAGTTTTGTCAGTATATTTTTATTCTTTACATTCCCCCATATTCTTACTAGTTTAATTGGATTTTATGAAAAACAGCGAAATTATTACCCTATTATAGAATTGAAATGTATATCTTATCTTTTTCTCCTGTTTGGAAACTGTCCAAATTTATGATTTGATATATTCGTTTTACAGGAATTTTTATATATTTTTTAAAATGCAAGTCAAACACCTTTTTACGCGGAAGTTGCATCACCTCTGTTGGAGAATGCTATCTGGAGTTTGATAGAACACAGTTATAAGCTATCAGTTCTTGAATGCTAAAAGATAGCTCACTTTAACATATAGGAATCTTTGCATGAATACAGTGAATTCGTTGTAATTTCTTATGAAGCAAACAAACATTGAACAAATAACAAAAGAGAAAAACAAATGAATGTCTTTATTTAAAATAATTTTTACAATTCATCACAAATACGTATCAAGTAGAGTCGTTCTGCAGCAAATTAGAAACTATTATCTGTAAAGAGTCGTCAAATAGTGTGAAGGATTTTTTTCTTACATAAAGGTCAAAATTTTAAGCTATCATCTTTTATTAATACAAACATTTTGTTTATATAATGATATATTTATGCAAACAATGTTATAGTAAGGCGTTAAAACCATTAAAAAGAATGAAATCCCATTTTAAAAAATCGTGAATAGTAAATATAAGAAAATTATGCTTTTTAAAGTAAAGCTTAAGTTTAAAAAAGCACTTTTGTTTATATACGAAAGATTTAAAATTCATACATGAATTACCAGAAGAATATATATAATTAAAAATGGATGAAATTATTGTGAAATAATTCAGCAAACATTTGATCAAAACTATTTCTAATTTATGCACGATATGCCGCACATGTTTTATGCTTAGAAATCTATATAATATTCTATTAACCTAAAAGATATCTCTACTGTACAAATACAATAGTCTAAATGAAGTAAAATTCAACACATAAAAATTAAAAATGTAACATTTAAATTAAAAGAGGAAGTTTTACAATAAAAATTTAAAAATACACTAGATGAAATTCATACGAATAACTAAACTTTCCGCATTTGCCGAGAAAGTACACTTTTCTGAGAATCTCGTTTTTAAAAGTAGGGATAAAAAGGGATATATAAAAAAGGGATAGTCTATTTTAAGAAACAGTTTAGAGGAAACACATTTACACATTTATTTTGTGCAAGTTTTCTTATGACGCCCAAAAGAGTTTCTGTGAGAAAATCGTTTATTGCACACAGCACACATAAACTGCTTTTCTTCGGAATGAGTAGACGCATGATTAGTTAAAGTCTTTTTATGTGAAAACCCTTTCTGACATACCTCGCATACAAATGGCTTCTCTCCGGTGTGGACGCGATAATGGCTTTGCAAGTGATGCTTCAAAGTAAACGCCTTATTGCACACTTCGCACGAATGAGGCTTCTCTTGCGTGTGTATTCTCAAATGCACACTCAGTTTTGAACTTTGTGCAAATGTTTTTCCACACACACTGCATTTGTGCGTCTCGTCTTTGGTGTGAATAATCATATGGCATCGAAGGTCACTCTTTCGTAAAAGGCCTTTTTGCATATTTCACAGATGTGATCTCTGTTTCCCACGTGAATTATTAAATGCTGTTTTAAAGTGTCTTTTTTAGAAAGCTTTTGTTGCATATGTCACACACATAATGCTTTGGTGTGGCTTTGGCGTGGAAAAGCGAATGCTCTGTCAATTTCCATTCCTGATCAAATCGTATTCCGCAAATATCACAAGAAAAATAATTTTTTTCCATACTTGGTCCACCAAGCTCAGCCATCATTTAATGCGTTTGCCAAAGTACTCGATCCACAGAGAAAAAGTTTTTTTTATAAAATACAACGTGAAAGAGACGTGAATATTATATTGATATAAATAATTTCTTTTTAATAAACTGAGAGATACTGTAGCAAATTTCCTTCATTCTATCTCATTATTGTAGCTGTTAAAGTGCCAGCAAATGAAGAAAATGCTGTAGTATTTGTATTTTTGAAAAACACGATTCATCCAAATAGACTTTTCTTGGGCATACAGAGTTAAGCCTTTCAAAAGTGTTCCGAAAAGGGTTTCAATTCTCTAAACTTCGAAGTTTATTCAACACCGATTAGTTATTTGAAGGTACAAGATACAATAGAAGGGCAAATTAATATTTGGAAACACAAAATGGACATTTTATCCAACAAGACATTTTACTTTAGAGAAGCCTTAATAAGCTAGATAATCAGATCACATTTTCAATCACTTCTGTTAACGGAGTAAGTGTGTCACGAATGCTTCTTGTCAAAACCGAGGACAGGCACTATAAATCTGTTTGCCGGAAAACTTTCTTGTTGAGATCGAGAAGACTCAGAAGAGAATGCATGCATCCAGATAATACTAGAATGAGAAAGAAATGCGGATTATACATTGCTATAAAAAATATGCATCATGTACCTTGAATTCATTAATACATAATTATAACATATATATGAATAAACAATAAAAATTTAATATTAGGCAGATATAATTACCACTATAAAACATTAATGTTAATTGCATCAGTTAATGTCTGTACCAAGACATTCAGGAGTTCTTAGGTACAGGGTGCCCCTATCCCCTGCTCCCCGATTTTGGCCTTTTCCAATTTCCCTCTTCCGACTTCACGAAGTCGCCGCCGACTGACCCCCCCCAATAGTTTATCGTTACAAATTAAAGGGAAACATTCCCAAAGACCCCCCGATTTTTTTTTTACTCGATTTACACCAACAGAACTACCAATTTTACACGATAATTTTATATAAATTTACCATTTTATATATTGTAATATTACTAACTTACTGGAGTTTGGCTTGTTTTGACATTCTATGGTTATTCTGCGCGCACTTCAGGCTAATTAGACAGCGACCTACATTTTAATGTAACTTACGGTGGTAATTAACCAAAGCAGAATGCATGCTAGCGATGAAATACACTTTAGACATGTTTTGATAATAGGCTAAAAATATGCATAATACATTTAAAATATATATAAATAATAACTCATTAGACTTAATTTTTAGCAATTAAAAACATTCGGAAATTAATTTTCAAAATATTAAGCATAAAAATAAATAAAAGCAGGATGCACTGCATGAATGACAGACATAAACAATATAATATTAAAACATACTGACTTTTTAATTTGCAAAAACTAATACGATGCACGGGTCGAGGAGAATTCCAATTGGGTTTCATTCGGTTACAGTTACTGTTTACCTGCTACAGTTTGACCGTTTCTCGCCGTTGGGTATATGCATTTTCTCGGAAGGGTGATTTGCGAACCCATTACAGCGTCCACACTGAAGAAAAGCGTGCGAAGTATTCCAGAAAGGATTTTCACAACGATCAAATTTAACTACTCATTTGATGACGCATTCCAAAGAAAAGCCATTTGGGTGTGATGTATGCCGAAAAGTATTTTCTCAAAAAAGGAAATCTATTGCGTCATAAGAAAACTCACACAAACTAAAAGTATAAAAATCTTTTTCTCGAATTAGACCAGCTCTGCTTAAAAAAAAAAAAAAAAACGACATTCACAGACGATTGTACTTTCTAGACCAATACAGAAGAATTCATTATTCGTATGCATTTCATCTCGTTTATTGCTTTTAAATTTTTATTATATAATATTTCCTTTTTTATCATAAATGTTGCTTTATACTTTTTATGTGCATAATGTTTTCTCTGTAAATTATAGAATTTGTAGTAGAGGAAGTATTTGAGATTTTTTTATGTTGCTGAATGAATAAGAATGAACGGCGTGCAGCCTCTTTTTGCATAAATGGGATAATTTTTCAAACAATGTTTGTATTGTAATTTAAGCAGTTTTATGCTGTTATAGTGTTTTAATATCCAATAATTATTGTATGAGTTTTAAAATTTTTTTATTATGCATTAAAATAATAAAAATTATGATATTCAAAAATAAGTTGCTTCGTTTTCTTCTATATTATGTATTGTCATAGTTTTTATCTAATTTTATGCATATTTTTACTTTAAAAAATTGCACATCGTGACAGTTGAGCACCGATCAGTATCTCAAGAATCGTATACCTTTTTTTTTTTTTTTTTCTCGTGATTGATCAGATTTATTTCAAAACCCAAATTTCGCCTAAGGTAAAACTACTTCGTAGATGATCACCAAAATACTGTAATTTGATTGGGTGTTTCGCTCTTGTAGTACTTTTGCTCGCCAAAGTCTAGTTGCTCAAATGGTGATTTCAAAATTTTCAAATTGTGTTACAGAATTTTATAGGAATGTTTTTTTTTTTTTTACTCTGTGTACTTATAATTGCTAGTTTTTAGCTAATAAGATATACAAATCTATTCATACCTTGTTCTACTGCTTTTTCTACTAAATTATCTTGACCTTTAACTCCGCAAAACTCTGTGTCTAAAATTCGAATAACATTTATTTTCATATTGGAACGAGTTTACACTATTTTTCTCTTAGCATTGTGTGATGAATTTGAGTGGAATTTAAATGAATGTCCAACTAATGCCATCCAGGTTTTTACTCTTGAAATAGCAGTTTTTAATATCAACTGCTACTTTCACTACCACTGTTTGTGTTTTGAATATGTTAATGGAGTATTTTCTAGGCTTCGAGTCCCGGCGGTGCCATGAATGTTTGTAGTGGTTCGGAATCCGCTTTAAACCGTAGGTCCCGGTCTAAGACGATCGTAGAGCGTTGTGGAGAGTGATATATTAAAAATAAGGAAAAACTAACTGTTCATATAAATAGTGATTAGAGGATTATAGTCCTTGTTGCTTCACATCCCCATATACCACTTCATTCATCACATTTTCTAGCCACGTAAACATGCTTGTTATGAATTGCAGATTTTAAATTCTGGATTGCTGTATTGAGATATTATTTATTTTTCTGTCATGTCTAAAGTAATCCTTTTTAATGCTGTAGTTATTATTATTTTTTTTTTTTGTTTTTTATCTTTAAATAAAATTAAAGTAACTTGTCAGGTAAGGATGCTCACGAACATTTTACTTACGAAACACAAAATTTTTCACATACATGTTTTGAAACAAACATCAATTTTTTATGTTCATCAATATTCTTTACTGATTCATGGTTTATACGAATCTTTTTGACAGCAAACGCTTTGTTAGGTTCATTAAATTATACACTATTCAAATAATTCAATATTGAGAAACCCAACATGCTTTGTAATTTTTTTTATGACAATGATAACTATTTAAATTTTCTGTTGAACTTTTATAAATTATATTATTATTGAGATTTTTGAGGGGGGAATATTTTGCGAGAGAAAATTTTTGCAAAAGTACTGGAAAGAGTCGTGAAACAACATAAGACCCAATTGTTGCAACATATGAAATGATTGGTTTAAGAAATATTTTAATAATATAAATTATATGTAAATAAATATAAATTAAACATAAATTAAGAATAATTTAAATCTTGGTGAAATAGTAGTGAAATTCAGAAAGTAAAGAATTATTGTTGTTGTTTGTATTTGTTGAATTGTGTTTACCACATACTGGGGTCATGTTAGTATTTTGTTGAGAGTGACATCAAAGTATTTTAAGTAATTTGTCCATCTAATTGTGTGTAGTGTAAGTTATATAACAAGCTTTGGCTTGAATCCGAACTACTCCCCTACTACTATTAATTTCTATCTACCATTGTGACAACCGGGTTTCTATTTGTGTAATGTAATTTTGAATGTGTTCTGTGGCTGCTTACAGTGCACTCTTGTGAAAAAATGATCTGCATAAATAAATTTGTTGGTATGAATAGAATTTTTGAATGCCACTTATGTCTATGTTGTGTAAGATTAAATCTAGAAGTGATCATTGTTGTAAACGAGTAGTGATCAAATGTGGAAAAGAAAATCAACATTAACATTAATGTCAAAAGAAACCTATTTGAGAAATAGTGTATAAGAATTTTAATGATATAATTTGGAATTTTGATATAAGTTTTTAAATAAGTGAATTTTCAGCAACTTCAAGGAATAGTGAAGCTGCTGTATTCCTATTACTGAAGCTCCCTGATACGCACTCTACTGCTCAAAGTAATTGATGTGTTGCATATAATTATTTAGTGGTATCAAATTGTACAATGTTCATGAAGTGTTAATATGCTTGTTTATATGAATTACAATGATGTATTTATATATTTTAGAAATTGTAGGAAGGAGACTAAATGGCAAGGAAGATGTTTTAACATTTCTTTTGTGCACAGTTGCTTTATTATTACTGAAGTTTTTAATGAATTGAAAAATCTAAAATCAGGAGAGTGTGACTTCAATTGTAGCATGGTGAGAAGAGTGAATATTGGAAGTGGCATATTTGTGAATAATTTTGGAAATTGGTTGCTCAGTGTCAGGGTGATTAATGTCTTGAGGTTTTAAATTGAGTTTGGTAGTGTTTAGCAAGTGTTATGGCTATGTATAAGTTGGTATAAGCAAGGTAAGGTATTCTTGGTATAAGCAAGAGTATTGTTGTTTTTTTGTGCAAAGGAATATTTTGCTCTGGTTTTTTTTATACTTATTATTGTTTTCCTAAGATAATTGTCATTAGGAGAAATAGTGCTTTAATGAATATTCTTATATATATTCATTTCTCTTAGAATTATTTATATTACAATAAATTTTTACACATTGTCCTGAGGATATTTGCCTAAGATTGTTTCTTACAGTAATTTTGTTTCTGATGTTTGGAGAAACGTGTGACTATTTATCTGTTTTGATTTTGTGTTTATAAGTGTTATGAAAACCCCTAATCAAAACAGTTTGTGCATATAATGTGAAGTGATATTATAATTTCAGTGCCTTGCATAGTTTCTAGATATCTCTTCTATCTCGATCTGGTTTGTAGATATCAAATTTACTAGGATTGTAATTTTGGAACTTTTAATTAATGTAAAAATTTAGTCCAATTTGGAATGTGGTATTTTGGAATATTAGTTTTATGAATAGTGAAGTCAAATTTGAAACACAACAAGATTAAAATCATATGTAAGGACAGAGGTGGATTTCGAATTGTAATAAAAAAGATAGTTTTTAATTAGAGCAACGTCCATAGTGTAGGTTGTCAGAGATCCAAATCAGGTGTAGGAGGAACAGCAATTAGGAAATTACATTGACAAATAAAATTATTAAGTTGAATTCGCTCTAGTGCATTTTCAGATTCTGCGATGATAAATAAGATCTGTCAATAAAGTTTTATATTTGTTATGAAGTGTAAACAATTCATTAAATGAAAAAAAAAAATTTTTTTCGTGGTTGTGATGCAAGTGGATAGGAACAGAGTTTTGTTGATGTAGTGCTATGATGGTATCTTGAATAGTTCTTAGGTTTTCCAGTGAAATGTGTTATTTTACTAAAATTGCTGTCCTAACGGGGTACATATATTATTTATGTGTGTTATCTATGGCATATTTTTTTCTTTCTTTTATAAATAATAGTCTGGAATAGTGAGAGATCTAGAACCTGGCCTGAGGCAAAAGTCTTCCTAAATATTCTTAGTAAATATTGGCCTATAAATATTTAACATCTTTTCGTAAGTTCGGAGGGGGAAGAATAGAGTCATCCGATACTTAAGAACTCCCGAATGTTTTGGTACAGACAATAATGCAAATAACGTTAATGTTTCATAGCTAGCGCTCGGTACCACAGGTATCGGGTTCAAATCCCGGCGTAGCCTGGCTGTTTGTAGTGGTTCGAATCCACTTTAAACCGTAGGTCCCGGTCCTAATAGGTTCGTAGAGCGTTACGGGGGCATTGTTACATCGGTGCAGCCCTTATGGTATAAAAAAGATCACGGCCTATTTGTCAACTGCATTATAAAGAGAAAAAAAAATGTTTCTTAGTGGTTATATATACCTAATATTAAATTCTTTTGTTTATTTATATATGAATTATAATTATGTACTAATGAATTCAAGGTACATAATGCAAATTTTTTATAGTAATGTATAATCCGCATTTCTTTCTCATTCTAGTATTATCCGGATGCATGCCCTCTCTTCTGAGTCTTCTTGATCTCAACAGGAAAGCTTTCCGGCCCACAGATTTATAGCGCCTGTCCTCGGTTTTGACAGGACGCATTCGTGGCACACTTGTCCCGTTAACACAAGTGATTGAAAATGTGATCTGGTTATGTGAAGGCTGCTCTAAAGTAAAATGTCTTCTTGGATACAATGTCCATTTTGTGTTTCCAAATATTAATTTGCCCTTCTATTGTATCTTGTACCTTCAAACAATTAATCGGTGTTTAATAAACCTCGAGTTTTAAGAGAATTGCAACCCTTTTCGGAACACTTATAAAAGGCTTAACTCTGATGTCCAAGAAAAGCCTATTTGGATGAATCACGTTTTTGAAAAATAGAAGTTCTACGGCTTTTTTGTTTGTTTGTTTGCTGGCATTCTAACAGCTACAATAATGAAATGAAGTGAAGGAAACTTGCTATCTTCCAGTTTATTTAAAGGAAATTTTTTATATAAAAAAAAAATCTTCCCTGTGTATCGAGTACTTTGGCAAACGCATTAAATAATGGCTGATCTTGGTGAACCAACTATGGAAAAAATAATTTTTCTTGCGATATTTGCGGAAGACAATTCGATCAGAAATGGAAATTGACAGAGCATGTGCTTTGCCACTCGGGATCGAAGCCTCATGTGTGTGACATATGCAACAAAGGATTTCTTCAAAAAAGCAATTTCGTGCAGCATTTAATAATGCACGAGGGAAACAAAACTCACATCTGCGAATTGTGCAGCAAGGCTTTCTCTCGAAGGAATGAGCTTCGAATTCACATGGTCACTCACACCAAAGACAGGACGCACACATGCACTGTGTGCGGAAGAGCATTCGGACAAAGTTCAAATCTCACGACACATCACGGGACTGTTATTCGAACTTGTAAGAGGGCATCTGCATGGCGTATCCTTCGTAGATGTATTTATTTTTCGAGAATTCGCTAACCAGAAATGAACAATTTTGTACAAAACGAATTTTTTTTTTTTTTATCAGGCTTACTAATAAGTTATTTAAATGTGCTAAAAAAACGAATTCTCTTTTACAAGAAAAGCTTCAATTTGCAGCAATCTTACAGAAACAGTTTTCACTACAGATATAGTATTTTAACATTATTAATTATATTTTATTTATTTAAAAAGTACGTCAGTATCTCGATTTTACTTTTAATTTATTAATTTTGTGAACTGTTTTGATGAAATGATACATCGTAGCGAAGCGCATCGTAAGTGATATGAACTAATTTCAACAACAACAACAAAAATTATAACAATGTTAACAACAAAATTACACAAAACTTAATCGGGAATAGTAAACTTTCCTTTTAAAAATCGTGAATAGTAAAATTTCTGAATGTTATGTTTATGGGGAAATGACACGTCGTAGCGTAGAAAGTCAAATTAACTAATTTCAATTTTAAAAAAATACTGCAATTCTTTAACTTTTTGTCATTATACTTCTAATAATATATTTCTTTCACTTATACATGTAATCTATAAAGCATATAGCTACATTAAATTATTTTTAAAAATACTGTGCATTTTTTTATCAAATTTATCTGCTTCTCGACTGGATAGAAATAGCAGATTCATCGTTCCCAGGGTGCAGCACGAGTATTGGAGGCGATGCTAGATTGCATTCGTATTGTTCCCAATGTGTAAGGGCTTCAAAAACAGGGATTTTTACAGCCCATTCTCGGAATAAAATCCTCCTTCAAAAGGCTACCAATTAAGATCTTCATCGAGTTTCGAACCAAGAATCGTTTGTTGGACAATTCAACACTCACTCGTGGCGCTGTATAAATTAGTAAACTACATAAAAACTCCATTTCGCATTCAAATATGAATGAAACCAAACAAATAATTCAAGTAAAACTTTTCAGTTTAGAGCTAGCCCTGAATTTAAATTTAAAATCTCCTCCTTCATAAAGTTATCAACTTGCAAAACTCAAATATGGCAAAATAAGAAAATCAGAATTTACTTAGTTAAAATATATTTCAAGCATTAAATTCATTAAGAAAATAATTCTTATATGCATAAGAATAAAATAATCTTCGATGCATATTTTTCAAAGTATTTTTTTTAATTACATTCTCAGTATACAACTCAAAATGCAATATTATTCTGTTTAAGAATTTGAACACATTTCATTTAAACTTTGACTTTTATTTATAACAATGCTCCTACTACCTTCCTAGAATTACGTTACATTTTTAATGCTTATACAGAATTAGGTTAAATCGCATGTTACCTTTCTATATATGTGTTGAAGATTGTGGAACTTTGTTGTTTGGTCAGGCAAACTTTTGACTCAAAATTGAATTCAGTTTGTTAAAAAATAGTATTCCCAATTTTACGTGATAATGTTTCCATGTCATTTTTAAATTGTATTAATCATATCGGGGAAAAATTTTTATTATTCATTACCTTGCTATAGCGCAAATAAATATCATTAGACAATCGTCAGAAAATTTCAACACGATGCATATTCGAATAATACAGCACTTAAGTTAGATGTGAAAAGCTTTAGAAATCGAAATATCACAAAAATTACAAATATTCTATTCTTTTATTACATTTGAAGAGCATTTAATATTTAAAAAACGAAACAAAAGCTATGAATCTAAATATTCGCATATTAATGTTACTTCTTCGGGTCCCGTACACAAAGAAATCTGATCCGCCATATCTCCGATAGCACCAGCACCAGAATGAGGTTGCGAGACTCTGAAGACGAGTGGCAAAGTCAGTTCTCCATGTTGTACAGCTTTCATGTAGCACGAAAACAAACCCCAAATCTGTGCAAGATTCAGCAAAACCTTGTTGTGATAGTGTGCACTCATTCGCATTGCAAGTTGAGCAATTCGCACAGGCAGATAGATGAATCGATTGCAATTTCCAGCGAAGAAATTGTATTGTAACAAACATTGAAAAAAACACAATGAAAAATGAATAAATGTCTTTATTTAAAATATTTTTCAAAATCATTGTATTTAATACAATTGTATTGTTTGCAACTTCTGAATACTAATAAACATTCTCTGAAAAATTCATCGTCAGGAGTAAGATGAATTTTTTTAAAATTTTAAAGAAAATAAAATTAGTCTATTATATTCAGCAGATATTATATGATATATTTTACCTTTTTAAAAACATTCTACAGTAATACATAAATGTCACTAATTGTATAAAATTTACTTTTAAAAATCTTGAATAAAAATTTCAAAAATGTTATATTTATAAAAATAAAGCTAAAAATTTTAAAAATGCACTTGCATACATAAAAAGTATTTTAAAACTCACACATTAATTATTTTAGTTAAAAAATATATCAATAAAAACTGCTAAAATTATTTTTCAATATAATTAGTAAACGTTGCTCAAACCTAATTTAATTTAAATAGCAAAGGGTTACACACCATTTTTCTTAATCAGAAAACTTTACAGAATAAAAAAAACTTTCTGCACTACACATTCTGCAGTGTAAATCGAAATTTGAACTTAATACATAAAAGATAAAAAATGAACACTTATAAAAAAAACGGTTTTTTGAAAATAAAATATTGAAACAGTGCGTAATATGAAATGCAAACGATTAATTAATTTTCCGTATTTGTCAAGACAGTACAATCTTCTAGAAATATCGTTTTGTTTTTAAAGTGAGAGTCATTTTGAGAAAAGAACTGCAGAAAATTTTCACATAATTACTTTGTATGAATTTTCTTATGATGCAATAAATTGGCTTTTTGAGAAAACCCTTTTCGGCATACATCACACACAAAGGACTTTTCTACGGAATGAATAAACAAATGAGCAGTTAAATTACATTTTTCTGAAAACCCTTTCTGACATACTTCGCAAACATATGGCCTTTCTTCAGTGTGGACGCGGTAATGGGTTTTCAAGTTTTGCTTCTGAGAAAACGCTTTATTGCACAACTCACAAGAATGAGGCTTCTCTTGCGTGTGAATTCTTAAATGCTTCCTGAGATTTGAACTTTGACCAAAAGTTTTTTCACAAATGCTGCATTTATATGCTTTTTCTTTAGTGTGAATAACCATATGGCTTTGAAGATCCTGCTTTCGATAGAAGTCCTTATTGCATACATCACATATGTGAGCTTTTTTACCTTCGTGAATTATTAAATGATCTTTTAAATGACCTTTCCTAAGAAATCTCTTGTTGCATATGTCACATGCATGAGGCTTCGTTCCCGAGTGGCAAAGCAAATGCAGTTTCAATTTATGTTGCTGGGCAAATCGTTTTCCACACGTATCACATAAAAAGTGTTTTTCTTGCACAGTGGGTCCACCACGCCGAGCCATAACTTACTGCTTTTTATCAAAATAATCGATTCGCAAGGGAAAAAAACTTTTTCAATTACTGCAATGAGAGCGAAGTAATTTTTATAGTAGTGTAAATCTTTTCCTTCAGATAAACTGACAGATAGCAAATTTACTTCACTTCATTTCATTATTAGAATTGTCAAATTGCCAGCAATTAAAGAAGCCGTAGTATTTCAATATTTGAAAAAGTGATTCATCCAAAAAGCTTTTCTTAAACATATAGAAATAAACTTCTCCTAAAAAAGAAATTAAATTTTTAAAACTCGAGCATTATTAACCACCGATTAGATGTTAAAGGTAAAATATGCAACAGAAGAAAATTAATATTTCTAAATACAAATTGGACAATTTATCTATCAAGGCCTTTTACTTAGGATTATATTTTAAATTCTTTGTGTTATAGGTTCGAAACTTAACAAGTGTGCCTCGAAAGCTTCCTGTCAAGACCGGATAGGCACTATAAATAGGTCGGCCAGACTGTTTTTTTTTGTTGAGATCAAGCAAGACGCGAAGAGTGTGCATGCATCCAGATAACACTACAATGGAAAGGGATGGGGATTTCGCATTAGTATTAAAAATATGCAGAAAGTACTCTCAAGCAAAGTGTCTGTCAAACAATAAAAATCCCTTTGAATTCTTTACCTTTTTCTAAATTCAAATGGATATCGAATAAAGTGAAACCTTTTCTCTTCATTTTTGAAAAAGAAATTTTAACCAAGCATGTTTTCGTGGAGATTAATGCCAAAAAATATCTCCGCAAGATGAAGTTTTCGGGACACGCGGAGACTCAAAGGCTGACAGAGAGAGAAGTAATGAAAGATGACGAAGAGTAAGAAACTGAAAACAGGAGGTAAGAAATAATTTCATATTTCAAAGGACAATTTTCATCTTTGTACTATAGATCATCGTAGAGACATCTTTTTTTTTAAAGCATAAGATAAAATTATTTATTTTTATGCTATTCATTCAGCTAGCGCCTTCAGTGATCAAGGTCACAATTAAGAAAATCCATTCCTACTTTTAGTTCTACACAAAACCACATGAGTCTTCTGGAGTTGAGATCTCCTTTTAAACTTCGGGAATGATGTGGGTGAATTTCTGTAGACGCACAATGAAACTGAGTAAAAAAGATGGTAATAAAAAATGATGCCAAAAAGAGGAGAAGAGAAGGAATGAAAATCGTAATAATTGTCTGAATCATGCCAGTTTGAAAGAAACCAAAATTAGCCCCTTTGAATAAGAAAAAATAAATATAATAATTCAAACTATTTACTTTTGATGCTTCAATGACCGAACCACGAAGACATTATTTTAGAAAAATGAAGTAAAATAAGTAAATATAAGACAGAACCCAAGTAAGTATTAAAACTTCTGAAAACAATGGGAATTAAACTGACGTACGGGATGGTTGACGTGAAAATATATATAAATAAAATATATACAGTTAACATAATATAAAAAATGGTACAGCTAACGTAGTATAAAAAATAGTGCAGTCAATATAATAAAGTATTGAAACAAACATTGTAATGAAAGACGCGTCCTTTATAAATGTTAAAAGCCACAAAAGGAAGGTAGAGCATTCATCATTGAAATTAAAAACTGTAGACTGAATGATAAAAAATGTATAGCAGTTTGCAAATGAAGTGCTGGAATAAATCAGTGAAAACGGATGCGGCCTCATTTTATGATCAATGGAAGAATAAAAAGCTAAAAAAAAAAAAAAAAAAGAATTGAAAATTTATTTGTGAGCTAAGCAGAAGCTAGAAAAGGAAAAAATACAGAACGAACTATTGTATTGGAATCGATGCTTAAGTAGCGATGGCGAATAGGGCGCTTTTGTATTTTTCCGTGATTTGGTTATAATAAATCAGTAGGCTGGAATGTTCTTTTCTTGGAATCCCTGAATAAATAGTATGTGCCAGATTGCTCAACAGGTATGAGCATAATGTGGGTGTATCTTAGCAGGCCTCCCTATAGGTTGTTCCCGTTAGAAAACAAATTGTTGCAGATGGAAATACATTTTCGTGACAAAAGGGTTTCGTTATTTATCTGGATAAAAACTGAAAAATTATATTCCTGAAGTAATCTTCAAATTGAATCGCTCCATCATTCTTTGAGCCATTTTTAAAAAAAAAAAAAATTTCTGTAAAAAATAAGGAAAATGAATCTCGTGGATGTTTTACCTTGTGGATGCTTATTAGAGTAAAAATTTGTTAAATACAAAATATTAAACGCATGCCTACTACGGAATTTATGTTTCAGTTATTTTTACCTTTATGAGTCATACTTTTTCATGTAAGTTTATAATACAGGATTTCAAAGCTTTTCTCTTTTAGTTTGTAGTAAAAGGAACAACTATTATAACTAAGTGTACAAAACTATTGTGTGAAGAAAACATTAGTCAACATGATTTGACTTAAAAATTTTCTTTTAATGCAGCTGGCAATACAGATACCGTTGATCTTTATGCCACAAGCAAGGGCTGCACCGCTGTAACTCATTGAGCACAACCCAGGTGGTGCGTGTGGCTTGAAGATAGGCTACTTAAGTAGAGTAACACTGCCCCCCCGCAACGCTCTACGATTCAATTAGAGCGGGATGTGCTGTTTAAAGTAGATTCCAAACCAATATAAACATCCGTGGCATCGCCGGGACTCGAACCCGAAACCTGTGGTACCGAGCTAGCCACTCGGCCATCAGGCGACTTTGACTTAAAAATAACTTTCGATATTTGTAAAATGTGAGATAATTTCTGAATTTGAGGAAAGCAAGTTAACAATAATAAAAATTAATTATTATTAATAATAATAATAAATAATTAATAATAATTAATTTTATGTTATTGTACAATCGTCTTAAGATATATTGCATTTGATAAGTAATACTTGGGTGCAGAAAATAACGCAGATATGTCTCAAAATGCTACATTCATAACCCTTCATTTCCAGTCGTATTTGAATGATCGGATTTGTTTCAGCTGTGCTCGTGTCAAACGTTGTAAGTTTCGCGCGAACTTTCGAATTGTTCGAATCGTTTCGCGCGAATTGAATTTTTTTAACTTTCTCGGTACTTATTTCGAAGAGAGTTGATGAGTTTTTAAATCACTTTAACATATTTATATCCACTTCTGTCTTCGTTCACAATTAGATTTTTCTTTTAAATAGTAATCTGCAAGAACTCTTCACCTTTCTGTAATTAAAATTTTTTTGTACAGCAGGATACATTTACGAAAAAAAAAAAGAACAGTAAAGTTCGATGATTAGATATATTAAAAATGGATTTGTTTTGATTCATATTTTTAAGGAAAAAATTATTAGATGCATATTTTTTCCCTCATTTATCAAAGAAATGTATGGATTGAATTCTGCGGGATTTCATAACAGACACATTTTTTTTTATCACTCTGCTAATTGAGGATCACCAGTTTTTTATTTATTAGTGCAAACTGGGAAGTTCCTTTTCAAAGAAGTATTGAATGTATGGTTTTTAATCGCTAATATTAATAATACACTTATTAAAGTAATTTGGCACATTCAAATTCAAACGGATGTTGTATGAAGTAAAATATTCCAAAACTTATTTTTCTTGTAACTGGAGAGCCTATCGAAACGGACTTGCCGATTTCTGTCACCCACTTGTTGATGCTGTGATGTGTGTGTAGGGGATGCTCAATCTCGCTCTGGTTGTATTGCATGCATTATTCATGCGGAATTTTGAGCTCTGCTTCGGGATGATCTTCGCTGTTCAGGACGATTTAAAATGATTTTCCAAAAAAAAAAAAAAATAGCTGCAGGGTGGTCGAAAGAAGAGATGAGAGGAATTCTGCACGCGCCCAAAAAGGAAGATCCGTTTTTCATTCCTAATTGTTCCGTGTGGCTTGTTTCTCAGTCATTGCAATGTGGAAGCTGCGATCCTTTCCCTTCATCGGTGATCCGCGCGACTTTTTTAAATGGGAACCCAACGAATACCATCCCTCCCTTTATAAAAAGCTAAACTTGAGCAAAGAGCACAAAGATTGCGATTCTTGCTTCACGTTATCTCTCTTGAAATGGATGACAGTTCGGACGTTGTCCTTGTTACCTAAAGGAATCTCGTAGAACAACCCAAGTATGCTACATTTTAAACAGCGCCCATATTTGAGTATTAATTTGTTTAAATGTGTGGTAACGCAAACAATTTAAGTCAACTTGTAACATCCATGCTAAAATAATAAAGGAATTTTCAATTGAATAGATCGTGATTTATTTTTTAGCAGGAAAATGGACAAGTCTTTAACAGATACAGTATTGCAGATGTCATATTAAAGTTCGACTCTCCAATGTGACTTTGCAAAAAGACATAATCGCGGAATGTCACTCTTGGGTGGATGGAAGCTTCGATTTATTCCGAATGTCGTGTTCTGCGTTGCAAGCGCATCCAAGCGACACCCATTTCATTCATCACTCACTCAACTGGACGTGTTACTGCAGACGAGCTAATCTCGCTATAAAAAAATACAATAAAGTAGCGTTTTCTGCCCTGAACATTTCAGTTTAATTTTTAAATATTATTATAGGTAATTTTATAAGCAGAATCTTAACACACGGACACATTCGTTACAATTTTCTGTGAAAAAGTAAAAACTGAAGAAACAGCAGAATAGAAAATTAATAAATGTCTTTATTTAAAGTACTTTTCACATTTCATCACAAATAATATGAGTAGTAAAAAGGTACAATCTTTCGACAGCAAATTATAAAATATTCTCTGAAAAGAGTCGTCCGATAATTTGTAGGATTTTCTTACAGAAATTTAAAACAAATTAAACAATGCTGGAGCAAATATTATATTATGAATTTTTACCTTAAAAACATTCTGTAGTAACACATTAGGCTATTTAGTGAATAAAATCTAATTTTTAAAATCATGGATAGCAGATCCAAGAAAATTACAAGTTTAAAAATTTTAAATTGCACTTGTATACATAAAAATATTTTAAAAACATTTATTCTCTGAAAACAGTCGTCCATAATTTGAAGGAATTTCTTACAGAAATGTAATGTTTCCCAAATAAGTTATTTGCTTCGTATAATTTATCTTAAAAACAGTAATACATAAAGTCAATTTAGTGATTAAAATGATAAAAATCATGAATAGTAGATCCAAGAAAATTATATTTATAAAATTACAAGTTTAAAAATTTAAAAATGCACTTGAATACATAAAAAATATTTAAAATTCATACACGAATCATCAATTATTAGAAGAATATATATGCATTGACATCTATTGTTAGTAAAATCTTTGAACGTATTGTTCTCAAAAGAATCATTCATTTTGCAGTTCATGATAAATTCCAACCCATTCAGGATTTATTCCTTTCAAAGTTTGTATGTATTCATTATCGTTACTTCATCATAAAATAATTGAGGCAAAAAACGCCAAAAATTTATATATTTTTCTTAAGTTGGACATTTCTGCTGCATATAACTCAATTTGGAGAGAGGCCTTATCTATAAAATTTTACAGATAGGCAAAAAGGGAACTGTTGCTAGATGGATAAACAATTTCATTAATAACGGGAATTTTTATGTCAATTGGTGAAACTCTGATTCTATGCTTATTGTATGCTGACGATATTTTTCTTTTCAGCAGCCATAAATCTTAGGAAAAAGTTCTTAATAACCTTCAAATAACCCTTCATAAAATAACCCAATGGTGCGAAACGTGGAAATTTACCTTTCAACCAGAAAAGTGCGAAGCGGTTAACTTTTCAAATAAAAAACAACAACCAGCTCAACATCTGCATATTTATAATATCCGCATCCCTTGGAAAGAACATATACGTATTTTAGGTATCATATTCTCTTATAACCTCTTGTTCAAAAACATTTCCAGTATCTTAAAAGGAAAGTTATTAAAAAAATTAAATGCTCTTAAACCAATTACTGCTAATTCCTGGGGTTGTCGATCCTATCATTTAATTCAAATAACAAATACTACCTTTGCGTATTGCAACAGGTCTTCCAAGGTGGACACCGATTCCAATTTTACTTAAAGAAACTGGTCAACTTTCATTGTTTCAGAGGTTGCATATGCTCGCAGAGCGTATTTTTATAAAACACATTTCTTTTGATTCCTCTTCTCCACTCACCATTTATCTTAGATCGAGTAATAAAACTCCGAGGTTAAAACGTCCCATTTCATTACAATGCTTTTTTGCTGATCTCTTAGACAATTTGGACACCCAGCCTTCTAATTTAATTCTTAATTTTCCGCCAGTTAGAGTGAACTCTAAAGTTACATTTCATCTCGGCGATTTACCTTTTCAAACAAAACAGTTACCTCATCATATCATAAAACACCTCTTTGAACAATACAAAAATGAATATTGGAAAGACAGAATCATTTTAGCCTCTGACGCCTCTAAGACAGAACTTAAGCATTCAATAGCAATCATTAATTCCTTTACACAAGAGTCTTTATCTGGACAGATTTCAAATTATAATAGTATTTTCACTGGAGAAGCCCTTGCACTCCTTTTAACCTTTTCAACTCATGTTCTTTCTGCTCATAAATATATTATTCTCACAGACAGTCTATCCGTTCTTCTGGCGTTACAGAATTGTAATATTCATTCCAATCGTATCATCCAGTTTCTAGGTAATAAACTGCAAGATCTTTGCAATAGCATTTTATCCATTGAATTCATCTGGGCCCCCGGACATGTTGGTATTGCAGAAAATGAATTAGCTGACCCCCTCGCTAAATCCGCAGCAGATACAATAATATTTCATTGGATATCACTGGAAGATCTCATTTTTTAACAAAAAAAAAGGAAACAACTAAAAGCAACAGAACAATGGATGGGTGGCAAATATGCTGAGGAACTCGAGCATCTGAATAGTATTAAATCTCCACACAGACTTTTCCCTAATCATCGAAAAGAAGATATTCTCATTTCCCAATTTCGTACAAAAACATATTCTTGCAATACAAAACTCTATAGATTTGGCCTGACTTCATCTCTATTAAGTTCGATCTAAAACTCCGAAACAGTGGAACACATTTTGGTTCCAATGCATAAAATATGTAACAGCACAAAACAAGCTCCAAAGTGCCTTTGGATATAGAGGTCTATCATACTCAAGGTTACTCGATATGTCGGAAGAAGCTTATTATAAAACAACAGTAATTCTACAATTCCTACGAAAACTTTCGTAACCCTGTCAACTATGGGGTGCCCCATATGTTTTTCCTTGTGTTATCACATTTACACTTTTAATTTCTAGTACTAGTAGTGCTTCATGTGTTCTAAATCATCGTTTAAATGTTAAAATGTTTGATCGATTGATCTGTAGTTTTGTCTCTTTCTTTCGTGTTCAAATGTACTTCTTTTATTGTTATTCTTTTGGTTACCAGAGAGTGTTGACAACGTTTATGGTATTTCAGAAAGAAATTTGGACTCCTGGAATGTTGAATTTCGCACTGAATTTTGGAATTTTAAAATTTGGAGGGTTTTTTCTAGAAGATTTCATTTCCACTTTTGCAAATTTTTTTGGAAAGAAAAACATTTAGAAAAATTGAGATAAAGCGGCGTCAGTGAGCACACATCTCAAAGCACCAAGTCAGGTTAAATAGTATTTGTGTTTTTATTTTATTTAATATTATTCGAAAAAACTTTTTATTCATTGCATTGCTTTGGTGTTAAAAATATCATCAGACAATTAACATAACATTTTCAACACGACGCGTATTCAAAGAATATTTCAGCATTTAAGTTAAAAGTGAAAAAGCTATAGAAATCGAAATATGGTAAAAATTAAAGTTTTCGTTCTTATATTAGATTTCAAGCAGCATTTAAAATTAAATAACGAAATCAAAAGCTTTGAATCTAATGACTCGCATATTAATGTTACTTCTTCTGGTCGCGTACACAAACGGATCTGATCCGTGACATCTCAGATCAGATCTGTTTGGCACCAGACCAGAATGAGATTGCGGTGTGAGGTTGCAATGACTAAGATGATAAGTGGAAAAGCCTTTCTTCATGTTGTATATGCAGCGCCGAAACAAATCCAACAGGTTTTTGCTTAATCTTGCTGAGATAGTGTGCACGGATCATTCACATTGCAATTTCAGCAACTCGCACAAGCAGATGGGTGAATCGGTTGCAATTTCTCGTGAAGAAAGTATTGCCAGGAACATTGAAGAAATAACAGAATGGGAAAATGAATAAATAAATGTCGTTATTTAAAATACTTTTTCAACATCATTGCACATACAATTGTCTCGAAATACAATCTTTCTGCAGTATATTTTAAAACATTCTCTGAAATGAGTCGTCAGAATTAGGATTTTCTTACAAAAAGTTTAAAAAATTAAGTAGTCAACTATATTTAGCAGATATTATATATTTTATCTTAAAGAACATTCTATAGTAACACATAAAAGTCACTAAGTAAATAAAACTAACTTTTTGAAATTTACTATTCAAGATTTTAAAATGTTATATTTATAAAAATGAAGCTAAAACCTTAAAAATGCATTTACATACATATTAAAAAATCCTTTTAAAACTTATACATTAATCATTGGTTATAAGGACAATATATCTAAAAACTCCTAAAATTATTTTGCAATAAAATTCAGCAAACAATGCTAAAAAAATTTAATTTACGCAGAAGAGGCTGCACAACCATTCTTAACCCTGCAGAACACTTTACAAAACCGAAAATACTTTTTCTTCTACAAATTCTGTAGCCTAAAGCGAAGTTTAAACTTAATACATACAAGAATAATAATTAACACTTATGATTAAAAGGATGAGGCTTCTCAAATGAAATATTAAAAACTATGCTTACTATGAAGTTAAAGACAGTACGTGAAATGAAATGCATATGAATAATTCATTTTTCCATATTTGTCAAGAAAGTACAATCATCTGGAAATAACGTTTTAAAGAAAAAAAAAAAAAGAGCGACTGTATTTTTAGAAAAATAACTAGAAATTTTTCGCATATTTACTTCGTATGAGTTTTCTTGTGATGCAATAAACCGGATTTTTGAGAAAACCTTTTTCGACATACATCCCACACAAAGGGCTTTTCTTCCGAATGAGTCAACAAATGAGCAGTTAAATTTGATCTTGTTGAAAATCCTTTCTGACATACTTCACAGACGTACGGCTTCTCTCCGGTGTGGACGAGATAATGGTTTTGCAAATTTCGCTTGTCAGAAAACGCTTTATTGCACAACTCGCAGGAATGTGGCTTTTCTTGCGTGTGAGTCCTCAAATGCTGCCTCAGAGTTGAATTTTGACCAAATGCCTTCTCACATATGATGCACTTATATGCTTTTTGTTTGGTGTGAACAATCATATGCCTTTGAAGATCGTTCTTTCGAGAGAAGTTCTTGTTGCATATTTCACACACGTGTGCTTTTGATCCCTCGTGAATGACTAAATGCTGTTTTAAATCT
Source organism: Caerostris extrusa (assembly GCA_021605095.1). NCBI lineage: Eukaryota > Metazoa > Arthropoda > Arachnida > Araneae > Araneidae > Caerostris > Caerostris extrusa. Next base: position 28,857 of record BPLR01009380.1, on the reverse strand, counting down.
GCTTTTCTAAGGAATCTTTTGTTGCATACATCACACGCATGAGACTTCGTTACCGAGTGGCAAAGCAAATGCTGTTGTAAATACCATTTCTTGGCAAATCGTTTTCCACAGATATCACACGAAAAAACTTTTTTTGTCTCAGTTCGTCCACCAAGCTCAGCCATTACTTAATGCTTTTATCACCAAAATACGCGATTCACAGGAGAAAAACAATATCTACAAAAATGACAATGAACTGATTTTAATATTGGTGTAAATATTTCCCTTTAAATAAATTGAGAGATACCAACTTTCCTTCACTTCGTTTCATTATTATAAATGCCAAATTGCCAGCATTTAAAGAAACCGTAGTATTTCAATATTTGAAAAATGGTATTCATCCAAAGAGGCTTTTGTTGTATGTACAAAAGATAAGCTTCTCATAAATGTTCCAAAAAAAATGGAATTTTCAAAAATTGAGCATTATTAATCACCGATTAGATGTTAAGGTTAGAAGACACAACAGAAGAACAAATTAATATTTCTAAATACAAAATGGACATTTTATCTATCAAGGTCTTTTACTTAGTAACAACCTTCCATTGCCGGCCTTCATTTTTCTAATTATAGGTTCGAAATTCAATTAGTGTGCCACGAAAACGTTTTGTAAAGTTCGGGGATAGACACTATAAATTTATCGGCCAGAAAGTTTTTCTGTTGAGATCCAGCAAGATAAGAAGTGTGTGCATGCATCCAGATAATACTACAATGGAAAGGGATGCGGGTTTCTCATTTCTCTTTCTTTTGTGAAAAAAAAAGAAATTTTCACCAAGCATGATTTTCGAGGAGATTCCTACCAAATAAAATCCAAATTTCCTCAAAATGAACGGAATTTTTAGGACAAGCGGAGACTCAAAGGCTGAGAGAGAGAAGTAATGAAAGGTGATGAAGAGTAAGAAACTGAACATAGGAGGTAAAAAAGTAATTTCATAATTTTCATCTTTGTATTTTAAGTCACTGTAGAGACATCAACTTTTGAGACATAGGGTGAAATTATTATTTTAAGGCTTTTCATTTATCTACTGCCTTCAGGGATCAAGGTCACAATTAAGAAAATCTACTCCTACTTCTACTGCTAACTCCACGTTAATCGTTTAGAGTTGAGATGTCCGTTTACACTTTGGGAATGATGTGGGTGAATTTCTGTCAACACACAACGAAACTAATTAAAAGAAGGTAAAATAATAATGCCAAAAGAGTAGAAGAGAAGGAATAAAAATTGCAACAATTATATGAATCATGAATGAATGAAAGAAATCCAAAAGTACATCTTTGGATAAGAAAAATAATAATAATAATAATAATTCACATTATTCACTTTTGAATTTTCAGTGACTGAAACATAAAAAAATATTACATATTTCAAAAAAAAAAAAAAAAAAATTGCACAAGACAAAATCCAATTATGTATTAAAACTTCTGACAACAATTTTAATTAAACTGATGCACAAGACACAAGTTGACGCGAAAATATATACATAAATAAAATGTGTATGGTTAGCATAAGATAGAAAATAAAAATATGTACAGTTAACATAAGATGGAAAATAAAATATGTACATTTAACATAAGATAGAAAATAAAATATGTACAGTTAACATAACAAAATATAAAAATAACATTTCCAATAAAATGCATGCAACGGTCATGAAGGTAAAAATCCCAAAGCAATATGGAGTATTCAATAATGAAATTAAAATGTATAGACTGAATGAGTATAATAATGTGTAGTAGCTTGCAAATGAAATGAGAGAATGAGTCAGTGAAAACGGATGCGTCCTCATTTTATGATCAATAGAGCGATAAGAATTTCGAACATTATAGAACTGACAATTTATTCCTGATAAAAGAAGATATTCGAAAAGGAAAAGTGCAAAACTAACTGCTGCTTAGAATCGAATCTTGAGTAGCGATGAAGAATAGGACGCTTTACTATTTTTTCGTTAACGAAGGTCATAAGTAAATGGATGTTCAGAGACCAAATAGTCATCACATTAGTGGTGAAACTTTATTGTTTTAATACATAATCAAAATTTTGCTTTCGTTTGTTATGATATAAAAGAGGAAAAAAAAAGTTCGAAATTCCTTTTTCGAACAAAAACAATTTTCACAACAGATATACCCTTTCAACATAATTAATTTGATTGTATTTATTTAAAGAGTAAATCTGCATTGAAAATTTCGCTTTAATTCATTATTTTTCTTGTGAACTGTTTCGTGGAAATGATACGTCGTAGCGCAGAAAGTGAAATTAAATCATTTCAACTAAAAAAAGATATGCTACAGTTGTTTAACTTATTATACTACTAAAATATTTCTCCATTTGCAAATATAATCTATAAAGCATATCATTTCAGTAAATTTTTTTTTTTCTGTTGTACACTTTTATCAAAGTCATTTGCTCCTCAAGGGGGCCTGATGGCCGAGTGGCTAGCTCTCTGGCGCTCGGTACCATAGGCTTTGGAGTCGAGTCCTAGCGGTGCCAAGGATGTTTGTAGTGGTATGGAATCCACGTTAAACTGTAGGTTCTGGTATGTTTATTCCTCGGGTGCACAAGATGACAGCAGAGCGACAAACCAAACCTCAAACGGAAGAGAAGTAACAGATACATCTTTTCCCAGGATACACCATATATAATGGAGGCGATGCTACATTGCATTCGCATTTTCTTGAGTCCTTTCGAACAAACATTTCGGTGTGTAAGGGCTTTAAATCCTGTTCCCCAAATCCGGCAAAAGGACTTTCCATCCTACAGGTTTTTACAGCCCATTCTCGGAATGAAATCCTCGCTAAAAGCAGCCAGTTAGGAGGCTTATCGACTTTCGAACCAAGAACAGTTTGTTGGAGAATTCAAAACTATCTCCTGGCTTTTATGAATTAGTAAATTATATTAAAACTTCTTTCTTCTGTTAATTTTCCGTAAAGTTATCAACTTGCAAAATTCAAATATAGCAAAATATAAGAAAACTGTCAATTTTTTTATTAAAATGTATTTATTGTAAATGTATATATTGTAAAATGTATTTTTAGTTTCTCCAATTCGTACTCGTCCGACCTGCGCTTTCTTCTCCAAAGCGTCTTGTTTGCGTTTCGCTTCTAAAACTGCCTGTCTAAGCTTTTCTTGATTCATTGCAATAATATTTTTATTAATAAAGTCTCCTTTTTTGAACAGAGATTTTACAAGGTCACGTAAATTAACACCTTTCATGGATGTCTGTACCTCCAAATCCATTTCGAGTGCAATCCGACGTAAAATATATCTTAACGCACCCTGTCAGTGTCAGAACATTTTGAAAAAAAAAAAATTTATTTCAATTTTTCCTCAAAGTATACCGAGAGAAACTGGCAAAATCGCAGAATAGGGACCGCTGGGATTTGGCATGAAAAATTCTTTTCGCCAAAGTGTGCCAAGAAAAGCGTAGCGATTGTACGTGAAGTGAGTTGCAAACAGAACAAGAAATCCGGCTTACCACATTTGCCTACTTAACGTTCAGTTGGGGCCACAAAAGTCGCCAAATCACAACTTTCCACTATTTTGCGATTTGACTGAGAAAATAACACGGGAAGCATTTAAAGAGTTGCTGCATTTGATCTCGCGAAGTTCAGACTGAAACTAAAAACGATTCTCGTGGGAAACGGAGCTTTACATAGCAATTTAATTTTAGGCAACTGTCTAGTTCTTATTCAATTTCACAGGTTAATTCTTTTGCATCTCATTCCAGTATCAAAATATTTATACCTTTTGATTTAACCGATTAAACTTCGAGAATATAAACACTGTCTCCTGGCACTTTTTGAATTATTAAACTACATTAAAAAACTCTATAACGAATTCAAATGTGAACAAAAAAAAAAAAAAAAAAACTTTAGTAAAACTTTTCGGATTAGAGACGGCCTTAAATATAAATTTAAATCCTCCTTCGTAAAGCTATCTATTGAATGGCAGAGTGGCTAGCGCTCTGGAGCTCGGTACCCCAGGTTTCGGGTTAGAGTCCCGGCGGTGCCATGGATGTTTGTCAGGATGTTTCAGAATTCACTTTAAATTGTCGGTCTCGGTCTGTTTAACCTAAAGTGTGCACAAGATGACCGTAGAGCGATAAACCAAACCAAACTAAAGTTATCTACTTGCAAAACTCGATTATAAGAAAACTAGTTTTTCTTAATTAAAATATATTTCGCGTGTTAAATTAAGAAAACAATTCTGTCATCTTCGGTGCATACTTTTCAAAGGAATTTTATAAGCACGCACACAGTATACAACTCAAAATGAAATATTATTCTGTTTGAGAATTTGAACACATTTCATTTATACTTTGACTTTTATATTTATAACAATGCTGCTAGTACCTTCCTAGAGTTAAGTTACATTTTTAATGCTTATACAGAATTAAGTTAAATAACATGCTAACTTTATATATATATTGCATTACAAATTGTAGATTTTGTTGTTTGATCCTACAAACTTTTGATTCAGAATTTGATTCAAATGGATTCAATTCAATTCGATTTGATTTCAAACCATTTTGTTAAAAGTATTATTCGCAACTCTGTGATAATGTTTTCCATGCCATTTTAAATAGTTTTATCGATCCTATCCGAAAAACACTTTATTCATTACACTGCTTTAGAGTAAATAAATATCGACATTCGACATAAAATGTTCAACACGATGCATATTCGGACAATACAGCACTTTAGACAGAAGTGAAAAAGTTATAGAAATCGAAATATCACAAAAATTATAAAGTTTTCGTTCTTGTATTACAGTTCAAAGATAATTTAAAATTAAATAACGAAAACAAAAGCTATGAATCTAATTATTCTCATATTGATGTTACTTCTTCGGGTCCCGTACTCAAACAGATCTGATGCATGATATCTCTGATCGCCCGGCATCTGAATGAGATTGCGGTGTGACGCTGCAAGACTCGGAAGATGAGTGGCAAAGTCACTTTTCATGTTGTACAACATCCATGTAGCGCGAAAAAGAACCAAAAAGTTTTTGCTGAATCTTGCAGCGATAGTGTGCACGGATCATTCACATTGCAATGTAAGCAATTCGCACGGGCAGATGAGTGAATCGGTTGCAATTTGCCGTGAAGAAAGTATTGCAACAAACATTGAAGAAATACCAGAATGGAACAATTTATAAATATCTTTATTTAAAATATTCCAACTAGTATACAAATAATACAATTGTCTCGATATACAATCTTTCCGCACCTTATCATTAAACATTGTCTGAAAAGAGTAGTCAGAAGTAGGATTTGGTTTTCTAACAAAAATTTAAAAAAAATTAGTCAATTATAATTAGCAATATATAATATATTTTACCTTAACAAATAATTTATAGTAATGCATAAAAGGTGACTAAGTAAATAAAATGTACTTTTAAAAATCTTGAATGAAAATTTCACAATGTTATGTTTAAAAACTGCTAAAGTTACATTGTAATATTATTCAGCAAACATTGCTTAAACCTAACTTAATTTACACAAAAAGAGGCTGCATACCGTTTATTCTTAATCAGCCGGAATACTTTACAGAACATAAAATACTTTCTCTATTGCATATTCGTAGTACAGAGCGAAATTTAAACTTAATACATAAAAAGATAAAAATAAACACTTATGATTAAAAGAAAGATGTTTATTATTATAAAACATTAAAAACAACGCGTAATATGAAATGCAAACGAATAATTCATATTTCCGTATTTGTCAAGAAAGTAAAATCTTCTCTAAATATTGTTTAAAAGAAGAAGAATCCATTTTGAGAAAAAGAACTGCAGAAAAGGTTTCGCATATTTACTTTGTATGAATTTTCTTATGATGCGTTAAACCGCCTTTTGAGAAAACCCTTTTCGGCATACATCACACACGAAGGGGCTTGTCTTCCGAATGAGTAAACAAATGAGCAGTTAAATTAGATTTTGCGAAAACCCTCTCTGACAAACTTCGCAAACATATGGCTTCTCTTCCGCGTGGACGCGGTAATGTTTTAGCAATACATCATATTTAGAATAATTCATATTTCCGTATTTGTCAAGAAAGTAAAATCTTCTCTAAATACTGTTTAAAAGAAGAAGAATCCATTTTGAGAAAAAGAACTGCAGAAAAGGTTTCGCATATTTACTTTGTATGAATTTTCTTATGATGCGTTAAACCGCCTTTTTTTGAGAAAACCCTTTTCGGCATACATCACACACGAAGGGCTTGTCTTCCGAATGAGTAAACAAATGAGCAGTTAAATTAGATTTTTGCGAAAACCCTCTCTGACAAACTTCGCAAACATATTGCTTCTCTTCCGCGTGGACGCGGTAATGTTTTAGCAAATCACCCTTCAGAGAAAACGCTTTGTTGCACAACTCACAAGAATGAGGCTTTTCTTGCGTGCGAGTCCTCAGATGCAGCCTCAGAGTTGATCTTCGTCCAAAAGCCTTTTCACACAAACAGCATTTGTGTGTCTTCTTTTTGGTGTGAACGACCATATGATATTGAAGCTCATGCTTTCGAACGAAATCTTTCTGGCATACATCACACACGCGAGTTTTAATTCCCTCGCGAATTAGAAGATGGTTTTTTAATTCGCTTTTTCTAAGAAACCTTTTGTTGCACGTGTCACACGTATGAGGCTTCGTTCCCGAGTGGCAAATCGAATGCTGTTCCAATTTCAATTTCTGAGAAAATCTCTTACCGCAAACATCACACAAAAAATCATACTTTTCCACAGTTCGTCCACTAGGCCGAGCCATTACTTTTGCATTTGGGTCGTACTTAAAGGAAAAATTTTTTTATCTTATTGTAACGAGAAAGAGACGAGATTTCAATGTAGGTTCAAAGAATTTCTATCAAAATACCGTCGTTTAAATTTTCTGACAGATAGAAAAATTTCTTCATTTCATTTCATTATTGCAATTGCCAGATTTCCAACAAATAAAAAAGCATAACGTTCTTATATTTCAAAGCTTGAAATATCAGCCATGCTTTTCTTGTATATACACAACAGATATACTTTTCGTAAATAAAAGGGTGGGTCTTCTCTAACACTCTAGAATTATGAACATCCTATTAGATGTGAAAGGTAGATGATAGAATAGAAGGACAAAGTTTGCAAATACAAAATTGACATATCATCTATGGAAGCGTTTAATTAGGAACGCCCTTCAATGATCCGTATTATAATTTTAATCAATTACATTCTTCTTCTTCAATAGTGCAAAAACCCCATGGTGAGCCGAGGCCGTCTGCCTACTAGCAGATTTCGAGACAGGAGGTTTCCTTTTCAGGGTAGGGTTGTCAAACCTACGCGCACCCTCTGCAGTCATATGAGACTAAGGGCCTACTGGCGCTCAGTACCGCACGTTTCGGGTTCGAATCTTGGTGGTGCCATGGATGTTTGTAATAGTCCGGAATCCACTTTGAGCAGCAGGTCCCGGTCTCATATGACCGTACAGCTTCAAAGACCCCAATCAGACTTCTTCTCACTCATAATTTACAAACTGTAGCTCTAGGCACGATGTGATGTGGTGTGGTGTAGTGCAGTAGTAGTAGTAATCATATGAGACTGAAACTATTGTTTAAAATGGATTCAGAACCACTACAAACATACCTGGCACCAATGCTACTCGAACCCGAAACCTATAGCACACCGAGCCAGAGCGCTAGTCTCTCGGCCATCAGACCCTCAATTATGTCATAGTAATTGAACATTCGACAATTAAGCAAAATAGCTTCTTGACTGCGCCGGAATGAAGCGTTATATATCTTTAAACGAGAATGCGTTTCCATGGAGATGGAGGAGAATCAGAAATATGACATGCATCCACATGTTACATAATGAGAAAAAAGACGTTATTTTTATGTTGATATAAAAACATGCTTTAAAAACAACCCCCCGGCAAGATTTTTCTGTGTTAATATAGATCCTTTAATTTCGTTTCCTTATCACAAACATCAAAGTAATAACGGATGAAATAAATCCGTTTCACTTTCATATTTTGAAAAGGAAAAATTCCAAACCAATCATGGAATGGGATCAGAGGAGAGAGAGCACGTGCATCCAGACATCGAGGAAGAGACGCGATTTTTACACAAAAAATATTCATTCAATATACTCATGAAAATAATAATAAAAATATTTTACTAATGAAAAATCCAGCAATTTCCCTCATTAAATATATATCAATGTGCTAATAATAAATAATGAAACCCTTTCACTCTCATATTTAAAAATAATTTTTGAGGGTTAAAAATTTGAGACGAAAAATTCAGAAGGCCTGTGAAATTAGGTGCAGAAATTAATGCGAACGTCTCAAATTGCTCCATTCATAAACGCTTGACTTCCAGTCGTTTTTGAATGCTTAAATTGGGTTCGGAAATCCTTGTGCCAATCATTGTAAAAGTTTCGCGCGTTCTAACTTTCTCTGTACTTATTACGAAAAAAATTAGTGAATTTTAAATCATGTGAAATATTTATATCAAGTTTGTCCTGGTTCACAATGGAATTTTTGTGCAAGAATTCTTTCCATTTCTATAAGGGTTTTTTGTACAGCTGATACAGTTACGAAAAAAAGGACAGCAAAATTCAATAATTAGACAGAATAACAATGGTTTTGATTCAAATTTTAAAGGAAAAAAAAAAATTAGTTTAATTTTAACCTAATTTATCAGAGAAATGAATGGATTGATTTCTGCCAGGTTTTATACTAGACACATTATTTTTGTGACGCTGTGTCTGTTCTACCCTTTTTAAGGATCACCAGTTTTTATTAATTATTGCAGCCTGGGAATGTCCTTTTCCAAAGGCTTTAAATATATGGTTTTTGATCACTACTATTAATACATGTATTAATGTAATTCGGTACGTTAAAAATTCAAACACATGTTATATGAAGTAAAAATATTCCCAAGCCATTTCTTGTAACCGGAGAACCCATCGAGATGAACTTGCCGATTTCGGTCGCTCACTTGTTGGTGCAGCGATGTTTGGTATGGACGATGAATGTCTCCTTGGTTGTATGCATGTATCATTCATATTGAATTTTGAGCACTGCGGTGGTCGAAAGAAGAGATGGGAAGAAATCTGCACGCGCCCAAGAAGGAAGATTCGTATTTCGTTTTCTAACTGTTCAGTAAGACTTGGTGCTTTCACACTGCAAAGATTGGAGAAACTAATCTTGCCTTGTATCGGTGATCCGTGCGACTTCTTTCGAATGTGAATCAATCGAATATCATCCCCTCATGATAAAGAACTGGAATTTGAGCAGAGAACGCAAAGACTGCGAACCTGCTTCCACGTTATCTCTCGTGAAATGGATGACAGTTTGGCCGTTGTCCTTGCCACCTAAAGGAATCTTCTAGAACAAAACCAAAGTATGCTACATTTTAAACAATCTTATCTTTGAATATCAATTTGTTTGGTAACGTAAAAAATTTAAGTCAACTTGCAATGTTCATGATAAAAAAAGCTGAAATAATTTTCAATTTAATAGATTGCGATATATTTGAGTAAAAATGTCCATAAAGCATGCGATTTTGCAGATGTCATCTTAAAGTTCGACTGTCCAATGTGTCTTTGCAAAAGAGATAATCGCGAAATGTCACTCTGGGTTGATGGAAGCTTCGATTTATTCGAATGTCATGTTCTGTATTGCAAGTTCATCAAAGCGACACCCATTTCAGTCACCACTCCAACAGACTCACCAGCTGGACGTGTTACTTCAGACGAGCTCATTTCGCTATAAGACAACAATAAAGGAGCGTTGTCTGCCCTGAACACTAGAAATATTTTACAAGTAGGTTAATAAGCAGAAATCTTAACTCAGACACATTAGTTTGAATTTTCTATAAAGAAAGCAAACACTGAAGAAATAGCAGAATAGAAAATGAATAAAACGTCTTTATTTAAAATATTATTTTATATTTCGTCACAAATAATATGAGTTGTAGACAGGTACAATCTTTTTCTATTTCAAATTATAAAAATATTCTCTGAAAACAATCATCCATAATTTGAAGGAATTTCTTACAGAAATTTAAAAATTTAATGTTTCACAAATATGATATTTGCTTCGTATAATTTATCTTAAAAAACATTCTATAGTAATACATAAGGCAGTTCAGTGAATAAAATCTAGTTTTAAAAATACTGAATAGGAGATCCAAGAAAGATATAATATTTAAAACTCATTCCTGAATCATCAATTATTAAACGAGTATGTCTATAAAAACATGCTTAAAAACTGTTCCGATTTACACGAAAGAGATGCACACCGTTTAGCTTAATCCTTCAGAAATCATACATTTATGCGAAACCCAAACAACTGTCTCTTACTACACATTCTATAGACTAAAATAATTAAATACTAAATAAAAATATAATGGATTAAAAATTATATTTAATAAAATAATGTATGTAAAATTTAAAGCATAAAAAGGTAAATATTTACATTAAAATGAAGAAGCTTCACAATAAAGTGTTTAAAAACAATAAGCGAGATACAATGCCTGTGGATCATGAATCTTTCCATATTTGTCAGCAATATACAGTCTTCTGTGAATCTTGTTTTTAGAACAAACTCAATTTTGAGAAAAAAAGTTTTTAATGAAACGAACTTCGTTTTGCATGAATTTTTCCGTGTCGTAATAAATGCATTTTGCGAGTAAATCCTTTGTGACATACATCACACACAAAGGGATTTTCTTTGGAATGAGTCATCAAATGAGCAGTTAAGTTACTTTTATCCGAAAACGCCTTCCCGACACGTTTCGCACACGTACGGCTTCTCTTCGGTGTGGACGCGGTAATGGGTTTGCAAATGATGCTTGTGAGAAAACGCTTTTGGCACAACTCGCACGAATGAGGCTTCTCTTGCGTGAGAGTCCTCAAATGCTGCCTCAGAGTTGAACTTTGTCCACAAGCTTTTTCACACACACACTGCATTTGTGCGTCTTGTCTTTGATGGGAATAATCATATGGCTTTGAAGGTCCTTCTTGAGAGAGAAATCCTTGTTGCATATGTCACAAATGTGGTCTTTTGTTCCCTCGTGAATTCGAAGATGTTCTTTGAAATCACCTTTTCTAAGAAACCGTTTGTTGCAAATGTCACACGCATGAGGCTTCGTTCCTGAGTGGCAAAGCAAATGCAGTTTCAATTTCCATTTCTGGACAAATCGTTTTCCACAGATATCACACGAAACATTATTTTCTTTCACAGTTGGTCGGTCCACCAAGCTGAGCCATTATTTACTGCTTTTGCTAAATTACGCTATTCTCAGGGGACAAAAACTTTTAATTACTACGATGAGAGCGAAGTGATGTTTATATAATCATTCTGGTTATAGAGTACCTTGGCCATATATGGCCTCTAGACTCCTAATCTGGAAGTTAAAGTCATTGGATGAAAAACATTGAATAAATAGAAGGCAGTGGGCAGTGATCATGTCCAAACGGCAGATAAATAGAAACATTGAAGACAAAAAGAAAAACAGAAAGGCACGGTAAAGCATGGAACAAATAAAATAATTTAAAATGCAGAAGCAATTAAATACTTAAATTGAAACATTTGGCAATTATTTGAAATTTTTCAAGGAGAATTTGAGTTTTTAACTGACTGTAGAAGTTGTCGAGACCTCCTAGCATATCAAAGATGTTGGCTACTTCCTTCAATACATAAACTGTTTTGGCAGCCGTGTCATGATCAAAATTGGCCCAGATATTATGGGGTTCAGAAATCACTGTCTGAGTAGCTGGCGGCGGTCCATGCAAGAAACTTCCATAAGATACACCGGGCGTGACTTTTCGGCTGGCGAAAGTGCTCTTAGGCAGTTCCGCGTTGTAATTGGGTGGAAGGCGTGGCTTCGGGAATTTTGGGCAACCTCGCCAAGCGGCAAGGTGCCCCATCTGGTGGCAGTTAATACACTTAGGATTTTCAATCCGTTCTTTTATGGTACAGTCTTTGAGGTAATGTTCACCCCCGCATTTGAGACATCTCTTCTTATAATGGCAGTTCTTTGCCGAGTGGTGAAACAAATTACAAGAAAAAGCACTGGGAAGCACCAGGCTTCCGATTAAATTTTTCAACTCGCACTGAGAAGTGGAGCAGCCGATTTACTTCAAAAATTTTCGAATTTACTTCGGATTTTTGTACACTAACTGCCAGACTGGAATTAGAGCTCTGGTTTTCAAATTGGTTAGTTGACGGACCTCATCGATCTGTAGACCAAGTTCAGCCAATCCAGTAGAGATTTCATTCACATTGTAGCTTACCGGTAGGCCTTTCAAGACAGCTTTGAGCGGTCTTAAATTCTTAGGTGTAATTACATAGTACTCCGTCTGGGAGTTTTTTAAATAGTTAGTGATTAACCTATGATTGTCCGAATTATTGGGAAAGATTTTAAGGTGTTCACCGGCCAGTTTAATTCTTACTTCATCACGGAATTTTTGCTGATCTCAGCAATCAGTCCTTTCAAACTATCTGAATATTCTACCATGATAGGTGGCATTTTTGGTTCTTGAACCACGCGAAGTTCTTCTTCGGCGTTCTCATCAACATCAAGTTTAGCATACTTATTAGATGTATCTAATGAGTTGATATTTGCCTTAGGAGCATGGACTTTCGCGGTGTGCTTTTTAGCGGGAATTGTAAAACCATCATTAGTTGCGGAGCTAGCTGGTCGCTTAGGTTTTTTATTTTTAAGTTAACTCTAGCGGTACTATGTCGTGCACAATTCACAATTGGACAGAGACCAAGCCCACTTACCTTGCTCTCCGCTTCAGTTACAGCTTCTCTTTCAGTGTAGCAGCTGAGGCCTTAATTGTTTTCGCATTTACGAGTCCAGCGTCCATCAGGATCTGCTGATGCGTGATGGCTTGGTTAGCGAGATCATGTAGCTTCCGGCGTTCATTGAGGTGTTGGGTAGCAGCAGTAATTTTCATGCAGATATCAGCATCCGAGAGGACAGGAGCAGGAGTTACCTGAGAGGTGGATGCCTCCAATGGTTCGTCATGGTCAAGTGCCAGCATTGTGCAATCCTGAGGAGAATTATTCTCCATCGAGGCGCGTTCTTGCAGAAATGGGGAAAAAGTAGCACTATATTCCTGCATCTGCTGAATTAAATCATTTAAACCACGGATTTCTTCTTCACGATCCATCAGAACAAAAAACATAACAACACTCACTAAGTTGTACAAGTCTATTTCATCGATTTTCTATCCAAGAATGAATCGCAGAATCCAAGTTCGTGATGTTTATAGTGGGAGAAATGTTTTCCTTTAAATAAACTGACAGATAGCAGATTTCCTTCACTTCATTTCACTTATAAGAATTGTCAAACTGCCACCAATTAAAGAAGCCGTAGTAGTTCCATATTTTAAAAAAAAAAGTGATTCAACCAAATAGGATTTTGTTGAACATACAGAAATATGCTTTTCATAAATGTTCCAAAAAAGGGATGTGTTCCTCTAAAAATCGAAAATTATTAACCGCCGATTAGATGTTAAATTTAGAAGACACAACAGAAGAACAAACTAATATTTCTAAATACAAAAATGAACATTTTATCTATCAAGGTGTTTTACTCAGTTTGGTTTGCCGCTATACGATCATTTTGTGCAAACGAGGCCTAAACAGACCGGAGCTACAGGTTAAAGTGGATTCTGAACCACACACAAACATTCATGCCACCACCAGGATTCGAATCTGAAACGCCTCTGATACCAAAGGCCAGGACGCTAGTCACTTGGTCAACAGGCAGCGGCTTTTTAATTACGAACAGCCTCCAATTACCCAGATCATATTTTAAATCATTTGTGTTATAGGTTCAAAAACGCAACAGGTGAAGTTTTCTTGTCAAAACCCAGGATAGGCACTATAAATACACTGAAGTGACAAAAGTCATGGGATAGCAATATGCAAATTTTCAGATGGCAGTAGCATCGCGTAGAACAGGTATAAATGCGCAGTGCTTTCATTTCTGTTCAAGTTATTCATGTGAAGAGGTTTTGACGTGATGATGACCGCACGACGGGAATTAACAGACTTTGAACGCGGAATGTTAGTTGGAGGTAGACGCATGGGTCATGCCATTTCGGAAATCGTTAGGGAATTCAACATTCCCAGATCCACTGCGTCAAGAGTGTGCCGAGAGTATGAAATTTCAGGCATAACATCCCACCATGGACAGCGCAGTGGTCGACCGCCTGCACTTAACGACCGAGACCGGCGACGTCTGCAAAGAGTCGTAAATTCTAACAGACAAGCAACACTGCGTCAAATAACCGCAGAAATCAATGTGGGACGTACAAGGGACTTGTCTGTTAGAAATGTGCGGAGAAATTTGGTTTTCTTGGGCTATTCCAGCAGAAGACCGACTCGAGTGCCTTTACTGACAGAACGACATCGCTTGCAGCGATTCTCGTGGGCACGTGAGCATATCGGTTGGTCCCTAGATGAATGGAAAACCGTGGCCTGGTCCGATGAGTCACGATTTCAGTTGGTAAGAGCTGATGGTAGGGTTCGAGTGTGGCGCAAACCCCACGAAGCCATGGACCCAAACTGTCAGCAAGGCACTGTTCAAGCTGGTGGCTGTTCGGCTGTTTTTTCATGGCATGGACTTGGTCCTCTGGTGCGACTGGACCGAACATTGACTGGAAATGTTTATGTTCAGCTACTTGGAGATCACTTGCAGCCATTCATGGACCCAAACAACGAGGGGATTTTTATGGATGAAAATGCGCCATGTCACCGGGCCACAACTGTTCGCGATTGGTTTGAAGAACATTCTGGACAATTCCAACGAATGATCTGGCCACCTAGATCGCCCGACATGAATCCCATCGAGCATTTATGGGACATCATCGAGAGGTCTGTTCGTGCCCAAAATCCTGCACCATAAACGCTTTCACAATTATGGACGTCTATCGAGACAGCATGGCTCAATATTCTTGCAGAAGACTTCCAACGACTTGTTGAGTCCATGCCACGTCGAGTTGCTGCACTTCGCCGGGCGGAAGGAGGGCCGACACGATATTAAGAGTTATCCCATGACTTTTGTCACTTCAGTGTATGTCGGTCAGAAAGTTTTTCTGTTGAGATGAAGCAATATCAGAAATGCGTGCACGCACCCAGATAATATTAAATGGAAAGAGATGCGGATTTTACATTGGTATAAAAAATAAGCATTAAGTATCTTCAAGAATAGTGTCTGTCTAATAGTAAAATCCCTTGAATTCCCGACTTTTTTTCGAAAATCAATTGGATATCGAATAAAATGAAACAGTTTGTCTTTCAAATTTGAAAAAGAAATTTTCACCAAGCATGTTTTCGTGGAGATTCATACCACATAAAATCTAAATCTCCGCAAAATGAACTGAAGTTTCCGGGACACGCGGAGACTCAAAGGCTGACAGAGAGATGTAATGAAAGGTGAAGAAGAGTGAATAAAAGGAGGTAAAAATTAATTTCATCATTCAAAGGACAACTTTATCTTTGCATTATAAATCAACGCAGTGATCAAGGTCACAATTAAGAAAGTCTACTTCTACTTTACTACTACACCACACCACACTAATCGTTGAGATGTCCTTTTTACACTTTGGGAATGATGTGGGTGAATTTCTGTAAACACGCAATGAAGCTGAATAAAAGGAGGTTAAAAAGAATAATGCCAAAAAGAGCAGAAGAGAAGGAATGAAAATTGCAAAAATTATCTGAATCCTGCAAGAATGAAAGAAACCCCAGAGGAAGAAAAAATAAATTATAATAATAATTCGCACTATTCACTTTTTGACGTTTCAGTGAGTGAACCGTGAAGACTTTATTTTACAAAAAAAATTAACCATTACAGAACCCAAAGTAATAAAACTGCTTAAAACAATAAACTGATAAAATAAACCCAATATAAACGTGATGCACAACAATAAACATTAAGCTGATATACTGGAAGTATTTTCACGCGAAAGTATATAGGTAAATAAAAATATGTATAATATGGAAAATATGAGTATTGCATTGCAATAAAATACGTGCCCTTTATAAAGGTTAAAAGCCACAAAAGCAAGATAGAATATTCATCGTTGAAATCAAAATGTATAGACTGAATGACACAGAAAATGCATAGTAGCTTGCAAGTGTAGCGTGAGAGTGAATCAGTGAAAACGGATCAGCTTAATTTTATGCTCAATAGAATGAAAAGGAGTTCGAAAACTACAGAACTGAACATTTATTTGTGAGAAAAGGTATTGGTTAAAGGAAAAGTGCAAAAACTGACTGCTGTATAGATTCGAATCTTGAGTAGCGATGGCGAAGAGGAAGCTTTAGTGCTTTTTTTTTTTCTCAACGTAGGCCATAGGTAATGGATGCCCAGAAATAAAAAAAATTAAATTAATGATGAAACATGGTCTAAAATCTTTATACAACACAAAAGTAGGAAAGAGGTTCAAAATTCTTTTTTTCCGAATAAAAACAAGACAAATATACTATTTCAACGTAATATTGTATTTTTAGTTAAAAATTAAATCAGCATCTAGATTTTCGTTTTAATTTCTCATATTTCTCGTGAATTGTTTTGAGCGAATGATACATAGCAGAAACTCAAAGAGCGCAGAAACTCAAATTAACTAATTCCATTAAAAAAAAAAATTACACTGCTTCTGTTTAATTTTGTTACAATACTAAATATTTCTCTATTTGTGGATGTAATCTGTAAAGAGTATCATTTCAGTAAATTGTTCTTTTTTTTGTTGTGCACTTTTATCAAAGTCATTTGCCTCACGAACTGAAGAGAAGTAACAGTTTCATCGTTCCCCAGGATGCACAATGTGTAGTGGAGGCGATGCTACATTGCATTCGTACTGTTCCAGAGTCATTTCGAACAAAAATCGGATATGTAAGGGCTATAAACCCTCCTTCTCAAATCTAACAAAAGGACTTTCCATCGTACAGGTTTTTATAGTCTATTCTCGGAATACAATCCTCGATACAGGCTTCCAGTTAGGATCTTTATGGAGTTTCGAACCGAGAATCGGTTGCCGGAGAAATAAACACTCCCTCCAGGCGATTTAAGAATTAATAAATTACATTAAAACATCATTTCGAATTCAAATGTGAACGAAAAAAAAAAACTGAAGTAAAACTTTGCAGAGCTACTCTTGAATTTAAATTTAAAAACCTCCTCCTTCGTAAAGTTATCAACTTGCAAAACACAAATATAGTAAAATATAAGAAAATAGCGTTTTCTTAATTAAAATATATTTCGCGTATTATATTCATTAAAGAAATTAATTCTGTCGTTTTCAATGCATACATTTTAATGCAATCTGTACATTCATACTATATAACTGAAAATGCAATATTAATTCAAATTTTTAATGTTTATATAGAATTAGGGAAATCACGTGCTAACTTTTATATTTATATGTATTGCAAATTGTGGCACTTTGTTGTTTACTAAGGAAAACTTTTGATTCAAAATTGAATTGGTTTGAATCTATTTTGTTAAAAAGTATTCTTCTCAATTTTGCGATATTTTCCATGTCATTTTAAAAATGATTGTGCATATCAATTTTTTATTCATTACATTGCTCTAGTGTAAATAAATATCATTAAACAATCTACATAAAATTTTCAATACGATGCACATTCGAACAAATTTCAGCAGTTAAGAAAAATGTGAAAAGCTAAAGAAATCGAAATATCACAAAAATGATAAAATTTTTGTGCTTTTATTATATTTCAAGAAGTATTTAAATTTCAATAACGAACAAAAATAAATTAATCTAATTATTTGCATATTAATGTTACTTCTTCGGGTCCCGTACACAAACAGATCTGATCAGTGATATCTCCGATAGCCCGGCATCAGAACTGCATTGCGGTGTGACGTAGCAAGACTCAGAAGATGAGTGGCAAAGTCAGTTTGCATGTTGCACAACATTCATGCAGCGCGCAAACAAACCCAACAAGTTTTTGCTGAATCTTGCAGCGATAGTGTGCACGGATCATTCTCATTGC
This sequence comes from Caerostris extrusa, assembly GCA_021605095.1. Classification (NCBI taxonomy): domain Eukaryota; kingdom Metazoa; phylum Arthropoda; class Arachnida; order Araneae; family Araneidae; genus Caerostris; species Caerostris extrusa. Next base: position 10,805 of record BPLR01009380.1, on the reverse strand, counting down.
AATCTGAGCAATTCGCACGGGCAGATGAGTGAATCGGTTGCAATTTCCCGTGAAGAAAGTATTGCAACAAACATTGAAGAAGTAACAATAGAAAAATGAATAAATGCCTTTATTTAAAATACTATTTCAAAATCATTACAAGTAATACAATCTTTCAGCACCCTATATTAAAACATTCTCTGAAAACAGTCGTCAGGAATAGGATTTATTTTCTTACAAACATTTAAAAAAATATTATTCAATTATATTTATCACATATTATACGATATATTTTATCTTAACAAACATTCTATAAGAACACATAAAGGCCATTATGAATAACATTTACTTTTAAAAATCTGCAATAGTAAATTTCAGAATGTTATAAATATTAAAAATGAAGTTAAAAATTTAAAAATACGCTTAAACACATATAAAAAAAATCCTTTAAAACTCCTACATTGATTATTAGAGCAATTTATTAATAAAAATTGCTAAAAATTATACTGCAATATCATTCAGAAAAAATTTCTCAAATTCAATTTAATTTACACAGAAGAGGCTGCACAACACTTATTCTTAATCAAAATACTTTACAAAATCTGAAATACTTTCTCTAAATACTTTCTAATATACCTAATACTAAAATACTTTCTATTTAGTACATATTATATTATATATTTTACCTCAACAAACATTCTACAGTAATACATTAAGACCATTAAGTGAATGAAATTTACTTTTAAAAATCTGGAATAAAAAATTTCAGAATGTTATAATTATAAAATTGAAGCTAAATATTTAAAAATTGCATTTACATACATATTAAAAATCGTTATAAAACTTATACTGTTCTAATAACCAATGATGATTGTATATCCATACAAGCTGCTAAAATTATTTTGCAATACAATTCAGCAAACAATGCTAAAAAATTTAATTTACATAGAAGAGGCTGCATACCGTCTATTCTTTAACATTAAGAAGACTTCACAAAACATAAAATACTTTCTCTGCTACATATTCTGCAGTCTAAAGCGAAATTTAAACTTAGCAGATAAAAGATAAAAATTAATGATTAGGATGATGCTTCACAAATAAAATATTACAGTCAATACGTGAAATGAAATGCGTACGAATAATTCATTTTTCTCGTATTTGTCAAGAAAGTAAAATCTTCTCTAAATATCCTTGAAAAGAAGAGTCCATTTTGAGAAGAAGAACTGTAGAAAATGTTTCGCCTACTTACTTTGGATGAGTTTTCTTATGATACCATAAACCGGCTTTTTGAGAAAACCCCTTTCGGCATACGTCACACACAAAGGACTTTTCTTCAGAATGAGTCAACAAATGAGCAGTTAAAGTACATTTTTGCAAAAACCTCTTCTGGCATACTTTTGCACGCGTGCGGCTTTTCTTTTGGTGTGTGTACGCACATGAACTGTTAAATTTTTGTTTCTCGGAAAACCCTTTTTGACATACCTCACAGACGTACGGCTTCTCTCCGGTGTGGACGCGGTGATGCCTTTGCAAGTGTTCCTTGCGAGAAAACGCCTTATTGCACAACTCGCAGGAATGAGGCTTCTCCTGCGTGTGAGTTCGCAAATGTGTCCTCAGATTTGAACTTTGTCCAAATGCTTTTTCACATATAGTGCATTTGTGCGTCTTCTCTTTTGGTATGAACGACGATATGTCTTCGAAGGTCATTCTTTCGAGGGAATTCCTTGTTGCATATTTCACAGACGTGAGCTTTTTTTGCCTCGTGAATTAAAAGATGCTTTTTAAATCACTTTTCTAAGAAATCTTTTGTTGCAGATGTCGCACGCATGAGGCTTTAATCCCGAGTGGCAAAGTAAGTGCTGTTGTAAATTGCCTTCCTTGGCAAATCTTTTCCCGCAGATATCACACAAAAAAACCATTTTCTTCCACATTGGGTCCACCAAGCTCAGCTATTACTTAGTGCGCTCAGCCGAAAGATTCAATTCAGAGGGAAACAAAATGTCGTCCACCTCAACAAGAGAAGCGAGTTTTATATTGATGTCCTTCAAATGAACTCACAGGAGCGAACTTCCTTCACTTCGCCAACAAATAAGAAATGTCTCCTTCTTTTGAAAAAGTGATTCCTCTAAACAGGCTTTCGCGGTGGTGAATCCCAAATGAAATAGAAGTATTCTAAAAAAGGGAAGAAGGAATCAAAAGAAGCATCCAGATGAGTACTGCAACGAGAAAGAGAAGCTGTTTTTACATCACAACAGCAAAAATATGCATTGAACACTCTCCTGCCAATATCTGTCCATTCATTTCATTCCTTCATTGCAAACCTAAAAACATCAACGGTTAAAATAAAAGTTATTTCACTTTCATATTTGAAAAAAGAAATTTTAAAATCTAAATCTAATAAGTGTAGTGTGGTGGGTTCGAGGGCGCCCACGTTGGACATGTACGGGCCACAAGTGTAAGCACCAGATTGCAGTGTGGCGGTTGTGCAACTAGACTATAACTGGGAGTGATTGGGTTGAGACACGGGTATAAGAACTCACAACTTTATTGACATACGGACGAACACAACATACGCTTAATTAACTAGACAATATCTAACACATTTAAAGGCATATAATCATAGATTCGTGGAAGAATTTCACTTTTAGGCCGAAAGCCCGATACTCAGGTGAGCGTGGGATGCGCAAAAATATTCTTCCTCTGCGGGTGAGAGTCTGTAGTCCAACTTATAAGCAGAATTCAGTTTAATATATCTCCTATCGGTATGAGAGACTATAAACTAAATGTTTTTCAGTGGGAGCGCAGTTTGCGCAGTACTTCCTCTCTGTCGGAAAATTTGGCTGAGTGCCGCGATGTAGAGTATAGCAGAAGCAATAATCACTACATTTTAATTTAATTTGAGAAATAAAACTTTATCATACAAAAAGGTTAAAAAAAGTAACAAAACTACGAAAACCATACTTACAAAAACATAACTTTTGGTTTTTAACTAATTATGATCAAATCATGTTACCTGCAGCCAGCCGACCCTCGAGCTAGCAATATTTGATTAACATATCAACTTATACATCCGTGCCCTACGTCACGACCCATTCTATGCCTTCAGCATAGGACGTCGGACCCGGATGCAAAACGAAAGAGAAATATTTGCATGATTTCCAATACTTTGGGCAACACTCTTGGATGAGAGTCTCGAAGCCTACTGACCCTTTCGCTTGAATGTCACTGGGGTCCAAATGAAAGTGCAGTGCGTGGGAGGAAGCAGGGTTACAACTGAAGTTTTCAGGACACGCGGGGATTCAAAGGATGACAGAGAGAAATAAGAAGAGGAATGATAAGCTCCGCCCACCCGTCTTTGCATGAAGAGGAAATAACTGGAACAGAAGAGCTGAAAACTGTTTAGATAATAGAAAGAAAAATTTTCAGCTTTGCATTTTAAGTAACCAAGATAAAATTATATTGTGAAGCATAAGATAAAATACTTTATTTCAGAGCATTCATTCAGTTATCTACATCATGCTTAAGAATAACTACTACTACTACGACTGTTACAAAATGCCCCGTTCATCGTCTGGAGTTGAGATGTCCATGTTCAGTTTTGGAATGGCGTGGGTCAATTTGTGTGAACACGCAATGCATAAAAATAAAGGTTAGAAAAATTGCAATAAAAGATGGATAAAAGGAAAAGTAATGAAATTCGCAACCATTATCTGAATGAAGCAAGATTGAATGAAACCCAAAGGGGAAAAATAAATTGCAAGTTTTGAGCTGGAATACGGGGGAAAAACACAAAGTAAAAATGTTTACACTATTAAGTAATGACATTTCAATTGCAAAACACTGAAGACATTATTGTGCAAAATTACTACATGCAAACATAAGAAAATACCAAAAAACAATATGAATCAAATTAATACAGAGGACGCATGTTTGTTAGTGAGATGTATAGAAATAAAATAATTAAAGTGAACGTAAAATGAAAAATACACTCACAATTTAAAAATGTGAAAATCATAAAGCAAGATGGAGTAATCATCAGTGAAATTAAAGTGTATAGACTGAATGATTAGAGATGTATAGCAGCTTGCAAATTAGGTAGGAGAACGAGTCTGTTAAGATGCGGTCTCATTTATGATCCATAGACGTATAAAAAAAACTCGAAAATGATAGAACTGAACATTTATTTTAGAGATATAACAAAACATGTTGATGAATAAAAATTTGATTGAACAGTATATTTAGTTTTCGTTCTTACATTTTCTGTTTATACTCCTTTTAACATTTCTTCTCAATTTGCTGCAATCAGAAGGGCGCAGATGTGTATGGTATTTATTTAATTTGATAGGACATATAAAATTTTTATTGATTTTTATGACATACAAGTTCTATAAATACTGCTTGACATGATGCTTTGAAAATTTTTTATATATTTATCTCTTATTCAAAATTACACTTTTAAAAATTTACTTCTTTCATTTTACATTTTCCACACAAACACACACACATTAGTTATAATTTTCTATAAAGAAAGTAAACACTGAAGAAATAGCAGAATAGAAAATGAATAAATGTCTTTATTTAAAATATTTTTTACATTTCATGACACATAATGCTAGATGTAAAAGGTATAATCTTCCTATGGCAAATTAGGAAGTATTCTCTGAAAACAGTCGTCCGACAATTTGAATAATTTTCTTACAGAAAATTAAAATAATTAAATTATACTAAGCAAATATTATATTTATGACATATTTTTACCGTAAAAACATTCTATAATAATAAAGGCAATTCAGTGACTAAGACTACATTTTGAAAATCATGAATAGTAGATAAAAAGAAACTTATACTTCAATTTTAGAAATATAAAATTTAAAAATGCACTTGTATATATGAAAATATTAATTAAACAAAACATTGATTAAATTAAACAATCTATCGTAACACATAAAAAGCCATTTAATGAATAAAATCTAATTTTGAAAATCATGAAAAGTAAATCCAAGAAAGTTATATTTATAAAAGTGAAGTGTAAAATTTAAAAATGCACTAGTATACATAAAATATTTAAAACTCCTACATGAATCATCAATTATTAGAAGAATATGTCAAGAAAAACATCGCTTAAAAGATGTTCAGATTTACACAGAAGAGGGATGCCCACCGTTTATGCTAATCCTTCAGAAACCCCAAACAGCTGTCTCTACTGCACACGGAATTGTCTAAAGGAATAAAATTCAATACATAAAAGGTTTACAATAAAATAAGTGAGTTTCACAATAAATATTTTTAAAACTATAAGCGAGACGAAATGCATACAAATAAAGAATCTTTCTCTATATGTTATCAAAGTGCAGTTCAATGAATCTCCGATTTTAAAACAAAGTCTCTTTTGAGAAAAAAAGTTTTTATGAAGCGTCTTCATTTTTCATGAATTTTCTCGTGTCGTAATAAATGCATTTTTCTTGCAGAAAATCCTTTGTGACATACAGCACACACAAAGGGCTTTTCTTTGGAATGAGTCATCAAATGAGTAGTTACGTTTGATTTATGTGAAAACCCTTTCTGGCATATTTCACACACAAACGGCTTCTCTTCGGTGTGGACGCGGTAATGGTTTTTGCAAATCAACCTTCTGATTAAACGCCTTTGCACAACTCACACGCAGTGAGGCTTTTCTTCGATGTGAATTCTCAAATGCTGCTTCAGAGTTGATCTTTTGTCCAAATGCTTTCCACACAAACTGCATTTGTGCGGCTTCTCATTGGTGTGAGTGACCATATGGACTCGAGAAGGTGATCTTTTCGAACAAAGACTTTGTTGCATATTTCACCATTTCATTATTGCAACTTGCCATATTATTATAAGCAGCTTTATAAGCAGAAATCTTAACACACAGACATACACTAGTTATAAACTTTGAGAAGAAAGTAAACATTGATGAAATCACAGAATGGAAAATGAATAAATATTATTATTTAAAATTAAATTAATGCAAAACATTGATTAAATTAAACATTCTATAGTAAAACATAAAAAGCCATTTACTGAATAAAATCTACTAAAATCATGAAAAGTAAATCCAAGAAAGTTATATTTATAAAAGTGAGTGTAAAATTTAAAACTACTAGTATAAATAAAATATTTAAAAATCATACATAAATCATCAATTATTAGAAGAATATGTCAAGAAAACCATCGCTTAAAAGATGTTCCGATTTACACAGAAGAGGGATGCCCACCGTTTATGCTTAATCCTTCAGAAACCCCAAACAGCTATCTTTACAGCACATTGAATTGTCCAAAGGGAATAAAATTCAATACATGAAGGTTTACAATAAAATAAAATGAGTTTCACAATAAAAATTTTAAAACTATAAGCGAGACGAAATGCATACAAATAAAGAATCTTTCTATATGTTATCAAAGTGCAGTTCTATGAATCTCGATTTTAAAACAAAGTCTCTTTTGAGAAAAAGTTTTTATGAAACGCCTTCATTTTTCATGAATTTTCCAAACATGTCGCAATAAATGCATTTTGCGAGAAAATCCTTTGTGACATGTAGCACACACAAAGGGGCTTTTCTTTGGAATGAGTCATCAAATGAGTAGTTACATTTGATTTATGTGAAAACCCTTTCTGGCATATATCACACACAAACGGCTTCTCTTCGGTGTGGACGCGGTAATGGTTTTTTAAATCAACCTTCTGATTAAACGCCTTATTGCACAAACTCACACGAGTGAGGCTTTTTTCTTGCGTGTGAATTCTCAAATGCTGCTTCAGAGTTGATCTTTGTCCAAATGTTTTTCCACACAAACTGGCATTTGTGCGGCTTCTCACTGGTGTGAGGACCATATGGACTCGGAAGGTGATCTTTTCGAACAAACATTCAGCAGCTTCACACGTGAGTTTTTTTTTTCCCTTCCGCGCACTATTTTTCATTATTACACTTGAAATGCCGCCTTACGAAAGGAAAACTCTTCCGTCAGAGGCTGGAGTTAAAGAAAAGTGACGATGCTGCCTTGACAGAGTGATAATCTAAATAAAAGAGCATTATTTTTTAATTTTCTGAAAACCGGGCAAATATCAATAATATGCTGTGTGCTTTTATAAATAATGGAATTAGCCAAAATCTCTAATATTGCTAAAAATTTTAATTGGCATGATCATAGTCGTGCATGTTATTTGTGTGAAAGAACTAAAACTTAATTCCATCGGCTGATTATTTAAACACTGTGTGAATAATTTTACAGTCTGAAAAATTTTAAATTCACTTTTGTTATTATTTTATATTAAAGATTTTTCTTCCGGGGTTAAATTCCAAAAAAGTGGTTATCTAGAGGGGTTCGTATGCAGGCAGCATATGAAAACAGAACTAATGGAGCATTCAAAAACGAAATACAGTAGCTTGTACTGCAACAGAAGTGTGGGAATTTATAATCCACGGGGGCAGATTGTGCAATTTCTGATATTAGACATTTAGATTTAAATATTTGATACTAAACTGGTATTTTATTATTAAAAATTTAATCATAATAACCTTCTGAGACATTTGTCCATGGAAAAAGTGGAAAGATACCTGATATAACATATATGTGTCTGCAAGTGAAAAAAAAAAAAAAAAAATTTAAAAACTACGTATTGAGACTAATCCTTAGTTATTTTATTAGTCGAAAAACATCTAATAAAAGCAAATATTAATTGCTTTTACCCCCTCAGTTTGTAGACAAAATATCTTTCATAATGTGAAAATGATAGATTTATGATTATTAAAATTTATTTCAATCAGAAATCTTATAAATGTTCTTAGTCTTTTAATGTCTTTCATTTTGTTAAAAATTGATAAATAATTTTAAAAATCTTTTCAGTTATGCATAAGTTTTACATATCAATGTTAATAAATTTTATTCTAAAATAAAAGTAATACTTCTGATTAAATAAAATACATAATATTTATTACTTTTTTTATTCAAGCATACTTATATAATCAGTGAGTATCAATCAACCAAGTTATTTATTATCATTATCAATAGTTATTTTTCAACAACATATTAAATTATCAAACATAGCGATTTTGAAGACTACGTTCATTGATATCGCACGCATTGTAGCATGATCTTAAAGTTCTCTACAAAAAAAAAAAAAAAAAAGGGGGGGCAGAAAATTTCAGAAAAAATATGCCCAACTTCAAGTGTATTTATACAACAAATTCCAGTTTCATTCTTCTATAAAAAAATTTAAAATACACTTCCTTTTTATGATATATTTTAGTACTTCAACCCTCCAGCATATTACACTTTCAGATGAAGAAATATATTAGGTACACATGATTGAAAGTACTCAAAGTTCTTTTGACATCACTTAATAAATAAGAAAAATTACGACAACTAAAAATGTTTTCAAATGATTATTTTTATGAGGGACAAGAAAAATGAAAGCTTATGCATTCAATGGAAACTTGTAGGTGCTTCACAAGCAGAAAACAAAATGTAGTATAATTATTAAATAATACAAGCTAACTCTACAGAACTCCTTTCAGTTATAAATGTGTCAAAAGAGTAAAAACTTCCCAAAATGTTAGATATCATGATTTGAAAAGTACATGAAAACTAAATATATTTCAGAGAATTTAAAAATAAACAACTTTTAAAAAACATGACTAATAGAACCGCCATGTTCTTCATATGTTTGGCATGATTGCTACCCCCTACTATGGATTGTAATAGTTTGGGATTAATGCAATCTGTTTAATGATGTCTTACACAATAGAACGATAGTCTTCTCACTTATAAAATTCCCAACTTTAATCTTTATATATTATTTTTAAAATAAATTATTTCCAATAAAATATTTGAGAAGATATACTTTTATTTTTAATAATGTAGAAAAGTATATGAAAATATTTAAATATAAACTTTTAATAAGCTTATTTGCAGAAATAACATATACAAAAGTTTAGTTTAGTAAGATGTCATTTTTATGAGCAAGAGTTATTAATGAACAATTTTTAATAATACAACAAACTTAAAAAAATATTTTTTTACAAGAAAATCTTGATAAAAAATTCAATTTAAAAGTACAGAATTATGAACATAATCAATAACACTAAAAAAAGTATACAACTCTACAAATATGTTTTAGATACATTCATTCTTTAAAAGATTGTTTATTCTATAATTCATAATTTATGATAAAAATATGTTTAGTGCTTTATTATAATATATTACTGAGGATAAAACAAAATCCTTTAATGAACTTTGAGTAAATTACATACAATAAAAATAAATTGAACTATTTAAAATTATTTTAGATTTCAAGACCAATATTTTGTATTTGGTCTATGTTGGTTTATGTATTTGTAAATTCTAATACTAAATAATAGAAATTTTTAAGTAAAGAACAGAAAAACAAATACCAATTCAATTAGGCATTAAAATAAAACTCTGGTTACCATAAGTATGTTTTAATTTTTTCAATATTTTTGCCAGTAGTCTTTCTATACATTTTCTCATAATTGACATATTGTTTGAACATAATATTCATTTGGTATAAAAATCCTACTTGCTTTTTGCCCAAAAGTACAATTCAGTAGACATTAAGAATAATAAATACATTGTCACTTAGATTACAGAATTTCTAGGAATTTATGTTATATGTAAACTACTCTTAAAAAAGAATTCTTATTAATTTAAAGAGTCTAGATTTCTAAAAAAATGGAATGGGCTTTTTATTAATTTTAATATAAATAATAATTCTGTGCTAAAAGCTACAATTTTTTATTTACTGCCTTATATTTTTTGCCCCCATTGCTATTTTTTTTAAACTTCTTCCCTCTTGCAAGTTCACATCTACAAATAGTGAAACCTAGATTTTGCTCAGGCCTCTACAAATTTCATTATCTTCTCTTATTTAACTAAAAAAAAAAAAAAAAAAAAAAAATCCTCCATCAATTTTTATCATTTAAAAAACTAGGAACATTTATTTAAGAAGAAATGTTTTTATAATGTTGAATGACCAACCTGTCTTTTTCTTGAATAAATTATTTAAAACTTATTTCAATTTGCTTTCTGTACTGGCATTATGTTACATTAAAAGTTAAATTATTGGATTGAAATGTTCAAACTGGTATTTCTCTTCTTGACTAATCCTTTCTCAATCAGTTATATCCTATAAAAAACATTTATTAAATGAAAGAACAATAGGCTTAATGTAATTTTTTTTTAAATACTATAAACAACATAACTTTTGTTACTCACAGATAAGAAAGAAAAACCCAAATTATTAGACAAAAATGCTGCTGCAAATAATCACATTGTTTTATTTATTTTTAACGTATATGATGCAATTTTACTATCAGAAAGACAACAGAATGAAATAATTTATTCAATACTTGCTTTTAACCAATTTGTTTAAATACCATTTACACAATTATATTCAAATAAATAAGTGTTTCCATTTATTATATAGAATTTATTTAGATTTGACAGTAAACTTCTAAATGCAAATCTGTATTGAAAAATGAACTAATCTTTCAATAGATAAGGATGTTTATTTTATATATTCCTTCTATTGAAAAGTGTATAACTAAAACATTTGAATTTAAAGATAGACTTACTTTTTATAAGCACTTTATCCGGTTGACATCGTTACCTGAAGATACTTTTAAAAAGCATCAATAAAAGTAGCAGAAAGACACAGTAGATATGTAATCAGGCTTCGTGGGAAAGTGAATTGTGCAACGGACGTCTGAGAGCAGGGAATTGTGCACCCTACGTTTAGGAAAAATAGGAATTTTTAGGCAGGAATGGTGTGCACCGTTCCTCCT